>JARQZJ010000013.1:935000-1087500 GCA_030704895.1 Henosepilachna vigintioctopunctata
TGTAATTTCCGTCCTATGGTGTTATTGTGTGCGGAGTTCCAGTTTTTATGTTTTTCGTTGAAATCACCTATTTTTGTGATAAATGATAAGCCCATACGCTTGCCCGTTTGGTTGATTACAGAATAGTGTTTTATTTTGGGTGGTGTTTGGTTGTTTAATTTTGTTTCTTGTATGCAGATTATGTCAATGTCTATGTCTTCTGTTGAATTTTCGAGTTCATTAATTTTTTGTCCGTTGGCGTTTCATGTTAGTCATTTAAGTGTATTTGTGTTTGTGTGGGACATTCTATATTCTGTAAGTTGTATTTTGATGTTATTTCCTGAAGAATTATAATTTTTCCGAAGGTGTTGCTTGTGGTATTTAGTTTCTGATTAGTTCT
Source organism: Henosepilachna vigintioctopunctata (assembly GCA_030704895.1). Classification (NCBI taxonomy): domain Eukaryota; kingdom Metazoa; phylum Arthropoda; class Insecta; order Coleoptera; family Coccinellidae; genus Henosepilachna; species Henosepilachna vigintioctopunctata. Next base: position 935,380 of record JARQZJ010000013.1, read on the forward strand.
CTGACTATTTGAATAAGTTCTTTGATATTTCCTAATTGATTCAATACTTTCATTTCATTACTAAGTGTCTGAAAGTCTAATAGTTTGAATTTTGGTTTGTTGTGTTTGTGTCTTCTGGAAAATTGATATTGTGGTTTAAATAATTATGAATATTTTGTGAGTTTGTTGTGTTGTTTTTGTTTACTCTCGCATAATTCATTTGACCTAGAATTGCTCTTACCGGTTGGGTGGAGTGTTTTCTGGGTTTCTGGTGCTGTTTGCTTTTTCTCTTCTATCTTCTTCGGGTATGTGTTATTTTTAGAGTCGACGTAGTAACTGCATCCGCTGAACTTGGTTAGATGTGGCCCCTTGTAGTTGGTGCACTGGGCTGGAGTTTGTCCTTTCTTATTTTTACAGTCCCTGGTAAGATGGTGATGGGTGCATTTCACACACCTGGGAATTTGGTAGCAGTTGGAACTGCCGTGTCCAAACTGCTGGCATCTGTAGCACTGTGTGATTTTCTGCCTTCGTGAGAATGGTTCCCAGTTAACTCGCACTATGTGTCTATGTGTCTTAGATTTGTGACTTCATTTTTGTTCGCTTTTTTCGGGTATTTCACAAGATATGAGTGGGAATGCTCCCCTTTGCCATTCATTTTTGGTGACTTCTGTTATTCCTGGCATTTCGTTTTTCAGGCAGTTTAGAAGTGAGTTTTCATCTAAATGTGGTGCGGCTTTAATCACTATATTATTGGTTTTTTCTTCCCTCAGTGTATATGTGTAAAATTGTATGTTTTCTTTGTTTAGTTCGTTTATTAGATTATTTTCGGATTCTATTGTTTGAGGGAATATTTTTGTTTGCCCATTGTTCAAGTATTCATCTTCCAAATCTTCCAAAAGTTCCCAGAAATCTTTTTCTGAGAATCTCAAAAATGTACGGCCGTTTAAATGACCATCAAAGAAATACGGGCCAAAAACATGGTCGGCTATAATTCCTTTATATACATTAAGACTCATTAATACCAATCCGTTATTGTGAAAAGTCGATTAATCGCTAAAAAAATCGTAAAAATTGTTTTCACCAACTTTATCCAATGCCCATAAATAAAAATTAAGATGTCTTTGAAAAAAGTCTATTCAATACAGGCTTTGATGCATCTCGATGTGAAAGGGGATGGTACTTATGTTTTTCAAAATTCTAGACACACTGAACTGTCTTAATCCATTCTCTCGTGCTAAAACTCTAATGCTAGTGTTCTGATTTTCAGTTACCGATCCCAATACCATGAACTGATTTTCATCATCATCGGTGACTGGTTTTGTGGATGTCTTCGTTCGATATTTTACGCTTCCTGTAGCTAGCTCTGAAGGTTTCAAATAGTTTTTCAAGCGTCCTCTTATCAGGATGTCGCCGATTAGCGTACTTCTGTGCATACACTCGTTCTCCCAAAACACAATTCTCAAAACATTCACCGAGTACTAAAATCATGTCAATTCTTTCTGGTATTGAATAATACATTTTTATATACAACTTTTATGGATATTTAGACAAAATAAGTAAACGGTCTGAATAAATTTAAAAACTGATTCACTTTAATTGCCAGCAGCCTACTAATAATAACATCAGTTATGGACATTAGATATATACCACTAGAGGGCGTTACATATATATATATATATATATATATATATATATATATATATATATATATATATATATATATATATATATATATATATATATATATATATATATATATATATATATATATATATATATATATATATATATATATATATATATATATATATATATATATGTATATATGTATATGGGTCATTGTCAAATTTTGCGCGGGTAAATACAATTTGGAATGATGAAATTTTTTAAATTAAAACATGTTTATTTGTTACTTATTTTATGTCCGTGTCGGTAAAAAACAACTGAATTATAATATATTATAGTTGGCCGCGATGTTCTATTCATAATTTAGGATTTAATTCAGATTTAGTGGATCAGGGTGCAAAGAATATACAACTCTGTTATCATTAGGTTTTACCGTTTATTATGAAATTAAACAAATCAGTCAAAAATATTTTGGCATTGATATTAAACAGTCTCATATCTTTTAAATATAATTAGAATCACAACAGTCTCTTTTAAGATTAACACTCATTAATCTAAACTTTCAAACAACTCTGTTACTTCTCGAAAATTAAAATACCTTAAATTCTACCTAAATCGTCCAAATCTCTGTGTATTAAACAGCTAACTAGAACAAATCTTATATATAAAATTCTCGTGTCACAGTTTTCGTTTCCATACTCCTCCGAAACGGCTTGAGCGATTCTCATAAAATTTTGTGAGCGTATTGAGTAGGTCTGAGAATCGGCCAACATCTATTTTTCATCCCCCTAAATGTTAGGGGTAGTCCACCCCTGAATTTTGTTTTTTATTTTTTAGACAAAATTTTCAGTTTTTATTTTTTTATGATACAACATACAAAAATACATACAATACTAAATTTTCACCCTTCTACGATCAACCCTTATTTTTTATAGCTGTTTATTTCTTTGGCGGCTTGATGATATTGTTGGCAGGCGATTTCAGGCAGACGTTGCCAGTAATTCCCCGTGGAACGCCTGCAGATGAATTGAATGCTTGCCTGATGGCATCACCTTTATATGTTACCGTTATTATGGAATAACGTAAAAACATTATCGCTAACCACTAATATGAGAATTCAACTTCAAAATGATCAAAGTGCTGCACAATTTTCCAAACAATTAGGTATTAGCTGTTGAAAATTGAAAAGTCCCAGTTGATGCGACATCTGGATAAATTACTCTTACCAACAACTTTTGCCGATTTGTAGACTCTCAATTAGCTTTTATTGAAGATGTTTTCCAAACATTAGTGAGAATTATCAGAATTATGCTTAGTTAAGTCAACGAACAATTCTTGCAGCAAAGAATAATGATATACACGCACTGAATTTCACCATTCAATCAAAAATTGCAGGCGATTTGGTGACATACAAATCCGTTGATTCCATAACAAATCCCGATGATGTAGTAAATTATCCAACGGAGTTTTTGAACTCTCTGGAGTTACCAGGATTTCCAGCACATAACTTGCAACTCAAAGATGGTACAGTTATTATGATATTGCGTAATTTGAATCCACCGCGACTTTGCAACGGTACTCGACTTTCGGTTAAAAGACATGCCGAATTTGATTGAGGCAACCATTATTAACGGAAAGTACGCAAGTGAAAATGTATGTATTCCTCGAATACCAATGATTCCGACTGATCTTCCGTTTGACTTCAAACGATTGCAATTTCCAGGTCGCCTTGCGTTCGCAATGACAATGAACAAGTCGCAAGGCCAATCGCTTAGTGTTTGCGGGATAAATTTAGAAAATCATTGTTTTTCACATGGGCAGTTATACGTTGCGTGTTCACGAGTTGGGAAACCATCCGCTTTGTTTGTGTTAACGTCAGACCAAAAAACAAAAAATGTGGTTACTTCAATGAAACGGATAATTTGCGGACACGGATATAATTCAGTATTTACTTTTGATTCACTTTCATTTACTTAGAGACGTTCAACTAAATAACACTTCATTTTTGTAATCGAAATGAATTCATTACTGTTGAGAAACGAAATAAAATTTTTCCTTTTCAAATATAAAACTTTTAATCACCAAACGAAATGTTACATAAAACGAAGCCATCTGGTGGCGAAACGGAGTTCGCCGGGTCTGCTAGTACCGTATAAATATCTATTTAATTAACATATAGTGATATATATATATATATATATATATATATATATATATATATATATATATATATATATATATATATATATATATATATATATATATATATATATATATATATATATATATATATATATATATATATATATATATATATATATATATATATATATATATATATATATATATATATATTTTATTGCCTAGGTTTTCCTGAAAATTATGAATATATTATATATATATATATATATATATATATATATATATATATATATATATATATATATATATATATATATATATATATATATATTTTATTGCCTAGGTTTTCCTGAAAACCTTTACTATGTTCTTCATTTTTCGGGACCTAAAAGTAACAGAGTTGTAACACAGTAACATAGTTGTTTTTTTTATTGTAGCTTACGTAAATATTTGCACTTCTATGAGCTAGAGATCGGAATCACTAAACTAATAAACTTTAATACTAATCGAAATGAACTTATGACTGGAATTTACCAATCTAGAGTAAGTTTTATAAAAATAAAAATAAGATTGTCTTGGAAGATGATAAATGTTTGAAGTTTGGAGAGTAACTGAAAAATTGTTGCTTATTTCTCAAATATATCTGTAGGAGTATCAAATTGGTAGTATACCCTTTTACCTTTGCAGACTTTTTTTGTGTTCCGGAACAATTGCAAGTAAATTATCAAAAGGTTCATAGGATAAATCAGTCGCAACTAATTTAAATTCAGTTGCAGTATTGTCCATAGACTTGAAGAACATAATTTTAACCTCACCATCTTCTTCTACTTCAGACAATGCCTTACCCAGATAGATGTAGTCTTGTTTTAAGCTGGAAACTTTCACTAAGACGCAAACACCTTTTTTTATTTTATTAGCATGAATATTTTCCGTCTCAATCAAGGCATCTTCATTTTCCTTTGATGTGCTGGGTTGTTCCATTAAATAGGTGGTAGAAGTATTTTCTTTTAAAGATATTAAAGGGGCATCATCATCGCTCATCAGAGTCTGAGTTATAGACAACTTTGTAGAACCCTGTTGTTCGCTTCTGACAAAGGTTGCTTATATCGGGACAGAATATTTTTGTCGCAATTGGAGGGAGTTGATTGTTCCACTACAGTTTTCAATGGAACGTAGTCCTTGGGATTCAAGCAACTGCAAAAGCCGCGCTGACAAAAACAGCTTAAATTTTTATACTTAAGAACTCCAGGCTCCTCAGTGAAAACTTTATAAACTTTCATGGTACCTAATAATGGTAGGATATTCTCCGGGATCTGTGTTGAACTCTGTTCAATATCCTCATTTGTTATCAGATGTAGCCTCACTTTACTGACGTCTTTCATAGCAAGATTTGTGGATGCATAAAGAAATTTGTGGCATCAGGTATATCACTTCCATGTGCAACAAGTTCGTCAGCAGCCCTTTTTAAAAAACCGACAATTCCATCTGCTGCACCCTTACCATGAGCCGCTTCAAAAAAATTCCATGTAACTTTGGTAAACTGGTAGTCAAAGAATAACTTTGTGCATATCAGATAAAAGTTCTGTTTTTGGCGGTATTGAGTAGCTGGGCCATCGGAAAATACATGCAGAACATTTGCCTGCGGAAATTTATCATGAATTGAAGCAAAGATGGGATGGAGGTGAGCCCATATTGCAGCTGGATTGTGCAAAAGGTTTCCAGACACGGTACAAAACGATGACACCTCTATTTTACTATCTGAACCACGGCTGTAGATTACTCCAGTGTGCAAGGATACTTGATTTCGTGAGCCACCAAAATGATGAGATTGTACCTCTTCAAAACATTTACAGTTATAATTTTCACTGAAATCAATATGCAATACTATTTCGTTCGTGGCCAACTCATCTATGCATTTTCTGTAGTTTCTGTACTGTGTCTTGATGTAATATATATATGCCTTTTAAATTCCTTTAGCGTAATTTCAATCTTTTCCATTAAAGCCTTTACTGTACTTTCTGTGTCCTCTTTGACGTTTTTAGAAACTTTAATTTTCTTTCCAGACTTCTCTATCACTTCAGTTTTAGTTATCCATTGAGGACATTTTACTATGATTTCGTCTTTTCACGTATCATAAGCTATTATTTTTGATTGGCATACAGAACAGATTTCTGTCATACATGCAAGTGAATCTGGATCGCATACTTGGTCTACAATAATCTTATTACGATCCGAGGTTGGTATAACTTTGTTTTTACACAAAGCAAATGCTAAGTATTGGATATTAGTATGAATTCGACATAAACATGTTTCTCTTGAAATATAATAATAAAAATATTAATAATTTAAAAATAATTATTAAATAATTTTAAAATATTTTAATATGGAAATTTCACAATTCTTTACATATTTAACTACATCGTTTATATATAAATTGAACATTAAAGGCCCCAAAACTGTTCCTTGTGGCACTCCATGATCACAAATTATGGGTTTGGACACATAGTTTCCGTATTTAACACGTTGTATTCTATTATGTAAATGAGAATTGAACCATTTCAAAACTGTCCCAGAAAAACCAAACTTGGCAAATTTTTTCAACAATAACGACCTATTAACAGTTTCGAAAGCTCTTCGTAAATCCAAAAATACTGCTATGACTATTTCGTTTTTATCTAATACTCTAGACCATTTATCACAGAGGAATGTGATTACGGTTTCACAAGAGTGCTGCACTCGGAAACCCGATTGACACTCCACAATAACTTTGTTCTTATCACAAAACTCGCTTACTTGGTCTTTGACTACTAATTCCAAAATTTTCTCATACACAGGCACTGTATTTATAGGTCTAAATTCATCGCATTTCTTAGTTTTCGGTTTTTTTGGCACTGGTATAACGGTAGTCATTTTCCATTCTTCAGGAAATTCGCCGTAACATAAAGAAACGTTCACAATGTCCAAAATCCTATTTGCTGCAACCATGATGAAATCCCTGAATATATCTGTTGTAATTCCATTTTCCCCTCCACCAACCTTCTTTAATTTCTTCACATACTTTTTCAGGGTAGACATATCGATCTCTTTGAAATTAGACCAATCTTCATACTTGTTGATATTACTCAGCACATATTCATGACCATTTACCATACTGACACCATCTACAATATCCCTTATACTGTTTACAAAATAAATATTAAAATTTTCAGCAATGCCTTCTTCTCCTTTTATCAATAGGTTTTGGAAAAATATAGCTTTCGCTACATTCTGATTTTTATTATTTTCAGGTATCAAAGTTTTTAAATTTCTCCATAATTCTTTACTATTATATTTATTATCATCAATGATCTTGTGAAAGTATCGCTCTTTTTCATTTTTTATTAGCATATTGACTTCATTCCTCATTTTTTTGTATTCTTCCCATTGTACACTTTCCCCACCAAAGATGGCCGACTTGTATTTTAAGTCTTTATTCTTTATTTTTTCTAATATCAAACTGTTAATCCACTTATGATTTTTATATTTTAATGTTATTGTTCTTTCTATGACGGGGCACATATCATTTATAATTTCAGTTACACCTTGAATCAGTTTATTTGCCATTATATTAACATTTACGCATGAGTTATTCCATTCCATGTTTATCACCTCTTCTGGAAAAATCGTGCTATTGTATTGTTTATAGTTTCTACATTTAGTGATTTCACGTTCATTTAAATTTTCACTTTCTAACACAAAGGATAAAATGTTGTGGTCACTTATTTTAGGAGTTAAATAATTTTTGTGTTCAGCGTGTTTAATATTCGTAATGATATAGTCTATCAACGTCGCACTAGTGTTAGTAATCCTTGTAGGTTCGGTTACTATTTGGTACAGTCCATATTGTCTGATGATTTCCTTTATCCTGTTAGTATAAAAACTATTTTTTAGCAAATCATAGTTGAAGTCTCCCATAATCACATGAATTGCATTTATTTCCAGAAGCACATCAATGTATTCTTCAAGCTTCTCGATAAATACTATATCACTTGTACTAGGGGACCTATATATCACAGTGATAACATATTTAACTTTTTAACTTCAATTTCGATTGATGTTAGCCACAATATATCCTCAACGTTAATATTCAGTGTAAGCTTATATTTATGAAATTTTTGAATATATACCATTGTACCGCCTTTTCTCATATTTTTTGTATAGGAACATTCATGATTATAACCAATAATATCTAGCTCTGAACTACCAATCTCTTCACCTACATGTGTTTCAGATGCACAAAAAACAATAGGTTTAACTTCATTCACAAAAATCTCTATTAGTGCTTTGTTATTCAAAAACCCTCTGCAGTTCATGTACACTATTTCATTCTGCTTTGTAGATGATTGTCAATTATCAAATTTGATTTTATCAAATTCTCTTTCGCGGATCCTGTTATAACAGGCACAATTTCTATCATAGGCAGCATGATCGTACGATACATTCAACCCCATCTTTTCCTTGGCATTAAAACAATTTACACATTTCATATATTCTTCTTTACACTCCTTTGTTGAATGATTCCCAGCACAATTAAAACATGTTACTTCATTTCTACATTTTTCAGCAAAATGTCCATATCTGGCACATTTGAAGCATCTTACTACATTTATATATTCAAAAACTTTACATCTTCGCCATCCTAGATTCAACATTTCCTCTAATAATATTTTTTTATAAAGATCATTCTCAACCTCTAATATTATATTACCACTGTTAGTATTTTTTTTCACATATTTTCTCAAAATCTTTATCTTATTTTTATTTTCACCCTGTAATGAACAGTTTTGCTCACCCAGGCATTTTTCTATTTCATCATTCTCTCTTTCAATATATTCTTTCTCTACATTTACTAACATTATATTTGGCTTTCTTACTTTTGGTTCTTCGATCTGGTATTTATCACCAAATTCCTTCATCTTATTTTTTATTTTTTCTTTTGAATTATTGTCCGTGCAATTTATTAATATTCCTCCGTTTTTCACATACTTTATATTCTCTACCCCTATGGCAAGGTCCTCTGGTTTGATTTTTTCTGTAATTTCCTCTCTTGTTTTCTTGCTATCTTGACCTTTAGTAGGTTTTACAATTATCTTTTCATTTTGTCTTTTAACGGCCTCACTATAACCCTTCAAATTACTATTACTATTAATGAGCAATGTGTCATTCGTCTTGTTACTTTTATTGATACTTTCTTGTAGTAATATAATTTGTTCTCCAAATTTAATTTGCTGTTGTTCGATTGTCTTCTTAACATCATCAAGTGCTGTTTTTACTTCCTTCAATTCAATCAAAAATTCGGCTTCGCTACACGTTTTACGAGTATAATTTATACTAGGATTACTAGTGATAACATTATGCTCAGCTTCGCTTACATTTGCACACTTTAGGTGACTTATTAAGCCACATATGAAACATTTCAGCATCCACTTTTCGCTCTTTTTAATTTCAATTTCACAATGAAAACAATTTGCCATTTTAATGCCTCTATTTCTCTAATGTCACAAACAGATTATATGAAAAGTATAGAAAATCATATTAAAATAAAATTTTAATGCTCACTGGTTTTAAAACATATTTTTAAAATATTTATAATACTCCGTTTACGGTAACAATTTATTTTAAGTAGGTTACTATACTAGAAAATGCGGTTACTTGATCTTTATTATAACGAAATACTACATGGGACAGGTACAGTTTGGAAGGAAAATCATTCTGTTACCAGAAATGACCTCAATGTTACTTTAAGAAAAATAATAAAATATCTAAGCTGAGATTTTATTTCATTAATGGATGTTTACAAATACGATATAATTTGTATTAATGTATAATTTGTTAGGAGGTTTTGACTTCATTAATAATAAAATATAAAAAAATGTTGAGGGACCCGTTTACCTGCGCAAATTTTGACAACGACCCATATAGGTTTTTGGTTGTTGATGTTTCAGGTAGTCGGTATATAACTGAAGTTTTGTTGTTTCATTTAGACGTTTCGGGGGCTTCTTTACCTCCTTCTTGGGTAATTTAATTAAATGAAGGTTCTATAATAAATAAATACAATACAATAAATTTAAATAAATAAAAACAAAAAGGTAAAATTATGGTTCTCTACAATTAAAATTTAACTTATCAAAAAATTTCACCTCTTTGTTTTGAACGAACGATCATGTGTCAATGTCGCTTTCGGAAGATACGTGCTACTTGTCTTTTTCGCGCTGTCATTGTTTTCTTCTTTTAATGTGGTCTTATGAATAGTGGCAAGTAAAGTTGGCTCAAGTTTTTTATATCTTGTTTGTCGTTTACTGTTCTGTCTATGTTCGTTTGTATATGTATCATCTCGTATATTTCTGTTTTTTTCATTTTTGGTTCTATTTGTAGTATCTTCGTGTCTTCATATTTGAAGTCATGTTTGTTCGCATTTTTATGTTTATTTAGTGCTGTTGAAGCGTTTTCCGTGTATTTGTGGGCGTTCAGTCTGTCTTGTAGTCTTTGGGATGTCTGTCGGACAGGTTTGTTAACATTTCCAATTTCAAATTATTTAAATTTATAATTATTTAATGTTTCATTCCAGATCTTTATCATTAATTGAGTTTTGGTTTCGGTTAATGCTTATAATTTCGTCAAATAATCTTGTTTTTGGGTGATTCTCTTCTTGAAATTTTCGTGTTTTTGTAGTTGAATTTATGTTTCTGTTGTTTTCCATATTTTGTGCGAAGGAGTAAAGTTTTTCTTGGCATATTTATTTCCTTTTGAATGGTTTTCCAGGTTTTGTGTTGTTTGGTCGATGTAATTACTATCGTAATTTTTACATGAGTTCTGATACACCGCGTGCGTTTTTTTTATTTTAAGGTGTCTCAGTTTTTAATTTACAGAAACATTAATTTAGCAGGTTATTAGCATTGATTATATCAAGTATGTGCTACTTCAATTTTATGTTTTTTACATTTTTGAATTTATAAAATAGGTCGATTTCCCCTAGCAGTACACACTTTGTACCGAATGGTCGGCAATCGTTGCATACGTTTTGAAGAAGATTATCCACAGCATTCAAAGCGTAATAACTCACAATGTTATTACGTATCAATCATTCCAAATTATCAATCGAACATTCCTTAATAGCGTGGCTTCTTCGCTTTGTGCAGTTATCGAAGAATGAGAGTCCGGTCCAAGGTTCAGAGGTAATCTGAACGCCGAATGAGCCGTCCTACCATTCTTCAATAAAAATGAAGCTATACCTGTGAAAGCCACGGCTTTAACAGGAATATTTTGGGAAGTCAAGGTCGAAATTAAGGTATTGTACAAATAGGTCTTTCCTGTACCTCCGCTGCCTTGCAAATAAAAATACCTTGGAAGTTATGAAAGAAAAGAATTAACCGCATTCACAACCACATCGAATACTTTACGCTGCCCAGAATTCAACTCTTGAGGGTTAAGTATTTCAATATCACCAATGTTTTCGACAGGATCTTCGTCGATATCTAGCAGATCTTCATCGGCCTCTGCATGATAATCGGGGACATTGAAATTCCTTGCAGTCTTACCCAAATAATGTAAAATGCGTATGAGAGCTTTCTTTTTATATAGGCGTACGGAAAAACCGAATCTTCGATAATCCTCACTCATATATTCCTTGAAACTGTCCCACAAAGATAAAGGACGTCCGACTTCGCAAAAACATAATAAATATGCGAACAATTTGCGCATACTACCGGGCATATCCACCAGGGCAGCATGTTGCAAGGTTCTTTTCCATTCTTCGTCAGAACAAACCAGTTATCTTTGTTGAGCAGCTTCTTGGAACGTATCATAAACTATACCGTTTACTGTGAGGAGATCTCGAAACGATTTGGGTCCCAGGTGTGTGGAGCAAGAGAATTCGAAGGTCAATCTTTTCTACATGTTTCGGACTGATGGTATACATCCGCGGAATGACATTACATTTTCGTTGTCTTTTATGCCAACAATTCTTCGAAGCATTGTAACGGAAAAACAACAGAATTTCAATATATATTTATTCGCTTCCGAGTTCTCTGTCTTCACTTGGAAAAAGGCTTCTAAAATAGAAAGTTTACTCTTGTTGTTCTGCAGCGCAATCTCCTCTTGGCCGTCATTGAAATACACCGTACATTCTCCTGGTAGATGAACTGGCAACCTGAAGATTGAATGACTTTCCAAGAATTGGAAATTCCAGCAATCTCCAGGCTGCCTCTCCCGACGAAACATACCGTGATTCATGAAACACACTTATTTCGTCGAAAATTATATCATTTTCTACCCGAATAACGGCGGCATTCTGACCTTTATTGATATATTTGAAAATATATTTGCAGGCCATGCATGACATTGAAACACACTTCTATGTTAATGTGGCTTTCGTATTTCAAACATAAATACGGATTGTGTGGCACTACGTCACGATTATCACCTCTTTGCACCTCACCGTTACGCCGATTTAAAACCGCGAATCGTCCGTTATTTCTGCGACGATATTGTGATCGCCTACCACCATCAATATTCGTGTGTTCGACGAAGGATTTAGGATAGCATTTGGAGCAGATATCATCTTCCATGCACGCGGAATTTAAGCCCCGAATTAAGGAAGCCATTACTAAGCCAAAAAGACGCGTATCTGCTTCCGGAAGCTCGGAACAAATATAGTTGTCTACGTCTTCTGTTTCCCGCAGTTTATCCTCATCACACAAAGTCAAAAGGCAATGCATGTGAGGTGAACCCCGTTTTTGGATTTCGATGACATAAACATACGCTACAACTGTACCGAAAATTCTGCTTTTTAGAACATCCTCGAAAATGGCTTTCCTTTTCTGTTCAAAAACGCAAGCAATTAATTCCGGTCGATCTTGTGGATTCAATAAATTAGAACCCGAATTATCTTTGTTTTCTCGCCATTGAGGATTGCCAAGTTGAAATCACGAATAAAGATGGTTTTCCGTATTTGCAAACAATCGCCATAGCGTCCTGATAATTTTGAACCATATACCTCGGACCGCCGGTGAAAGTGCTCGGTAAAATTACAACGCGACCCGCTCTAGTTTCGTTAGTTTCAAGATTATATACATAATGTTGCAGTCCAACGTAACTTTCAGCACGCAGTCGAGATTGATTTACACGGTTGTAATTCAATATATCACGTTCTAACTCGACGTATTATCGACAATTACTCGACGTAGTTGACAAAGTTTTCCGCACTACAAAATAGAGTTGAATTCTCCCGAACGTCGCATAAGCCGATAGCAGTCGAATTCTCTCCTACTAACGCAAGTTCTGCGAATACACTAGTGTCTCTCTAAATTCATGGACCAGCCCAATTCGTCGTAAGGAAAAAAAAGCGGATAACAAACGGGATCAACGATTGGAGACAATTTCGGAATGTTCATGAAGCCAGTTTGTCTCTAGTAAACGCGTACTTGTCCGGGTGGTGGGACTTCACCGTCAAAACTGCGGAATACAGCGCCGATTTCGTTTAAATTAGAAGGAGCTTCGAGAACTTTCCGATCCGTACCGGGTATCGTATGAAAATACAGCACCATCCGAGAAACACGGTCTACGCCATGCGCGATCTCTTCGTTTCGTATTAACTGACCCAACGAACAATATTGTTGTGCGAAAGGGTTCACTGTCCGTAAAACAGAATCTATCTGTTCCAGTAAATCCATTCCGCATCCTCTACTTACGAGCATTAGCTGCTCGTTTCTGCATGGTCTCTCCTGCATCTAAGAAGTACAGAGATCCAAACTGTACATTACATGTATCGATGTTAGGTACGCTGTGGTGTATTTGACCTGATATAACCACAACCGGAGCGCCTTGGCCTAAATCTGTTCTTTGAGTAGCCTTCGTACAGCCGAATGCTAGTAGGGTGTTATACTTACGAATCTCCTTGATGAATTTCGAAGACTTTGGGTGTGAGTTGGTCAATAGTGCTGTAAGTAAATCTGGATAGTTGGTGTTGTGCACTGGAATTCGAAGAGATCCTTTTTTAAAACCCAATTTGTTCTCGGCGCTAAAAAATAGAGCTTCACAAAATGTGCACTGCGAACGCATTTCACCCAAGTAATGTAAATCAGGTTCAGTTAGTCCGATGGCGCCTTTGTGTGCGTTTTTGATTTGGTCACACTCGTTGGTACCTTGTTTTTCATTAGCGATAACCGGTTTTTTAATTTCGAGGTTAACAGATCCTTTACTAACGGCGATATTAATGTCTTTATTCGAGGTCCCGTTAATATCATCTTCGGCAATGATAGCCCGTTCTTCGATCGATGGTGAAATTGAGACATTAGAAAAAGCCAAAACAGCGAACGATTCATCGGCGACATTAGGAACATTAACAACGACAGGGAAGAGCGTATATGGAGTTCCCCATTTATGGAAAACTAATAAATAATAACACAGATTGTTAAAGTTGTTGAATCGCAATATACACGCTGTACCATCTATATCTGTGCGACGTCCCCTTTCATCTCTAGAATGAGAATCAAAAACAAAGAAAAAAGAATCTAACCTAAATACAGCCACAGACAGCCCCCCCGGCGGTAAATACTGATAAGTTATACGTGGCGAAAAGGCGCAACAACCCTTGGGCAAGTGTAAAATACGGACCCTATCTTTCTATTCCCACCCTACAGTTTACGCTTACCGTTTCATCTAAATGTAAACAAAAAGCAACACCGTCTATGACAAATTTAGTGTGAATTTCAATAACTAATAGGTCCATATTATTATCCGCTAAAGAGAGCTGCCCTAATTAAAATAGATTTTCTATATCAAACGTCACCGAAATCCAAAATATTGTCAATGGTATTACTGTTCCAAAGATTTACAGACACTATTTGCGAATAAACCAATGCACATACTGCATTAGCAGTGCATTGGTGATTTCTAGAAAAGGAAGAATATCTTAAGTTACCTTGATTCCTGGTACCTCTGATGATCAGCCACGTTGAGTCTTCATTCCTCTCTCTTACAACACTCGATGTATTAGGTAGATTAGCTGCTGAGAACAATTTGATTGAATAAATTTATAAATTAACGAATATTTGTGTGTGTGTGTGTGTGGATGGGGTCATACATATTTTTATATATAAATAAGCACGTCTGTATGTGCTATATGAAATAAGATAGTAGTTTCGATTAAGGATTTGTTGAAAATCAAATATACATTCATGAGAAATTTGATAGAACTCACCATAAATAGGTTCCGATACAGACGTTTGAGTCTCTTCCAAAGTATTATTTTCATTCCTAGAACTTGCCCCTTTACCTGAAAGTTTCTTACCGTATTATTGAAATAACAAAATCATTATATATATATATATATATATATATATATATATATATATATATATATATATATATATATATATATATATATTAATATAAGATCATTACTATTTTTATTCAGAAATTGAAAGTTTAAATAACCAATCACGTTGCTCTGAAAACAAAGTTTATTATATTATTAACATAAACGTACACACGAGTAATTGTACAATAATAAACTTAAAATAGGTATCTCACCTGAAAACAAAGTAACGACAATTGAAGTCTATTACTCTCAATTCCTTTTTATAATAATTTCTTGTCGGATGTCATATGCTTTAACAGTGTATGTCGCCATTACAGACAGCGCCATCCACTTAGATAGCCAGTAACTATTTATTGACCATAGAGGTCCATAGAAATACATTAAAGAAATACATTTTCTTTACATATATATAATTTTGAAAAGTGTACTACTGACCTTATTTAGGATTTAAAATAAAACATTCACTGGTATTAGGTCATTTATTGAAAATACAAATTCATATTACTCGTTTTGGCTATTAAGCCATTTTCAAATACATACATACATATATCAAACACAATTTACAAAGTGAGCAACATGTTAGCGTGTATACATTTTTTATTTTGATTCTCGCAAAATATTATGATATATTCTAACAAATTCTTCGATGTCAGTTCTCGAATTTATAGCTCTTATTTTTTCTTTTTGGATATTCATCATTTCCAAAATATTTCTTTTATGTTGGTTTTCTTCTTCCGTGAGAATTTTCGGGTTGTCTAGATCGAATTGGTGAATTTTTTCGATTGCGTGTTTGTCCAGTGCGGTGCATTTTTTTTTGTCTGGATAGAATATTTATGTTCATCTATCCGTCTATGTAAATATTGTTTCGTGTTTCCTATATAACAAGCTTCACATTCTTTACAATTTATCTGATATATAGTATGAGTTTTGTTTCTGTCGTTAACTTTTGGTTAAATTTGGTGTGTATTTCGTTTGTGGAATTATTTGGTCGATTACAAACCTTAATGTCATATTCTTTTCATATTGACTATGTATATATTATATAGTCAGTCCATATTCAGATTTTTAATTGAAATATTTTTTTTATAGAAGAAATTGCAAGATTTCCTACATGAATTAAATTTCAATGGAATGAAATGAAGATCATTTATGTACGTCAAATAGTTTCAAAGTTCCCAAACAATATGTAACATTGTTTACTTCATTATATATAATAATAATAATGCTTCATTTCAATTACATCATAATCAAGTCCTCACAAAAAATTTAAAAATGTTCTCCAACGAAATTTCAAAATCAACTATTTCGTAGGGATGATTTTGAAGTACATAATTCTTAAGTTTTATTTTGATAACGTTTTTGTCTAATTCTTTCCAGTTCCTAGGTAATTTATTGTACAATACAACTCCTAATGATCTTCCAGAAGTGACTTGTAACCTTGAGTTCATAATATTCATGTTGCCTCCTGTCCTAATACTATATGGTATGGTTTGGATCTTGTAGTATACAAATCTGAATGCTTCATCACTTCCATTACCAGTTTTACAATAAGTTCAGCTGTTAATGTGAGGACTCGATTTTTTATGAACAGGGGTTTACACTGCGCTATAGAGTTCACACCTTCCAAGGCTCTTCTGTACTAGAAGCACCTCCTGCAGATAACAGGAAGTGCCCCACAATTCTAGACCATATAACAATCTTGAGTGGAATAAGGCATGATAAGCCAGCAAAGCTGCACTGTGACTGATTATTTTTCGAACTCTTTGTATTGCATTTATGGCACTGTGTAATTTATTTGTCAATAGGGAACAGTGATTTTTCCACAAAAGTCTACTGTCAGTATGCATTCCTAGAAACTTTGCACAGCCAGAAGGCATTCTTCTAGATGTTGCAAAGATACCTGTGCGAGATTTCTCTCCACTCAAATAAAGTTTATTGGCACTGTACCATCTAACTGTCTCCTTCTCCATCTGCGCTGCTCTCATTTCCAACTTGCTCAGGTCTTTATCTCTTATTGCTAGAGTTGTATCGTCGGAATACAAGACTGCATGGCACTGTGCATTTGCGGGTAGGTCGTTCATAAACACCATGAACAAAAGCGGACCAAGTATAGATCCCTGTGGTACTTCTTGTTTGATTTTAGTCATGGAGCTTACCTGTCCATTATGAACTACCACCTGCTTTCTACCAGATAAGTAGGACTCGAACAGGTCCATCGCAACACCTCTAACTCCATAATATTCTAACTTTCCTAGGCATAGGTTATGATACATACAGTCAAAGGCTCTGGATAGGTCACAAAATTTAACTGGCGGTCTTCGAAGCCATCTAAAATAAAATCATACAGGGACTTCATCCCCTGGATAGTGCTTCTATGTTTCCTAAATCCAAACTGATCTTCTGATATATACTTATTTTTTTCTAAAAACGATTCTAATTGATCTGCAATTACCATTTCAATCAACTTTGAGAATATTGGGAGAACTGAAACTGGCCTATAATCATTAGGTTGCTCCGCATTTCCTTTCTTGAATATTGGGCATATCTTTGCAAATTTCATTCTTTCCGGGAAGATTCCTTGTTCGAGACACGAATTTATAATGTTTGTCATTGGTTTCACAATTTCGTTATCTACTATCTTGACCAAATTTGCACTGATGTCGTAAATATCCAAAGTTTTTTTATTTTTCATTCTTTTAATGTAGCATAACGTCTCATATTCCGAGATTGCCCTCAAGTGGAGAGTATGGCATCTTTATGTTAATTTGCTTTAAATAACTATATGAATTTTCTGATGTGGTTTGTATTTCTTTTGTTATGTTCTGTCCCATGTTTGCAAAGAAATTATTGAAAACCTCGCTGCTGATAGTACTTCTTGTGTATTTGTTATTTATTTTACCTATATATATATATATATATATATATATATATATATATATATATATCTATAGCTTTGGGTTTCCTAGTTGTTAAATTTGGCCTCTTCCTTTTTGGCATCGTTTATTCGTAAATGTGCTGAAAGTTGTTATATTATAATTGAGTACGGTCTTATTAACAAAAGAGAATTCGTTATTTACATAATACTATAAAAAAATATTTATCATTATTATCCTAAAAAACCTATTAATCAAAATTTATATGGAAATTATGGCAATGTTTGAACGCCAATAATACAATTTATATTCAATATAAATGGACGGTTAAAAAACTTTTAACAACTTATATGCCTAAAACCGGGTAATATTTTTTGTAAGAATAATTATAATAATTTCTCAATGTTGTAATAGAGAAATGTAACGTGAGAATTAATTGGGCGGGAATAATTGAATTAACAATAAAAAAACGCCGGTCCATATGTGAGAAGTACAATTTTGCAATGCGGTCTTCATCGTGCTAAAATTTTTTTGGATTTTTATTATTTTTTTGTTCATAATCGGCAAGGAAAAATTCACAATCGGAATTATACTTTAAGCAACTCGCAGAAATTAACGTTTTTAACCAAACTTGCAGTTCTTAAATGTATTCCTATTTTGATAATGGAACTTGAATACAGTGTCATTATCAAAAGACGATTATATCTAATATAATGTAAGTATAGTTTAGGTCATTGAAATCTGTGAATAATGAAGTATATAGATCAAATTGGGTTTTAGATTTACATACATGAATGATATATATTGGCCAGATTCGGCGAAGAAGGTGTAATCATCTCTCACTATAGGTCTCATAATATCATTATAAACAATATTTCTTGCTATGGTACCTTCATTCGACCGAACGAGTTTACCTTGTAATTTGTTTTTCTTCACCTCAACTTTGATTGAATTCCAATCACGAATTCTTGAAAATGCAACGTAAAGTTGGCCATGAGAGAAAACTGTATTTTCAAGATAAATACTTACTCGGTCGATTGGTCTTGTGCTTTATTTTGGAGTAAGAGCGAAACAAAGTTCGAGTGGAAATTGTCGTCGCTTTAAAACAAATGGTATGTTTTTGTCCGTCGACGTCAAGGCCATGCGAGGAATAAGGACTTTTCGTCCGCAGAAGCGACCAGAAACAATTTCAGCAGTTAGGAGAAATTCGGAAACAGTCAAGACCAACAACCGAGTACCGTTTATCAGACCGTGATAGATTCCGTAAAAGAATTATGGGAACTCCCACCTTCAAGTAGAGCCGATGGAGAGGCATTCCACTGGGTGTTAAACTGTGTTCAAATATTCTTCTGAAAAATTTGCTTTTTCTTCTTCGTCTTCGGTAACCAACATATTTACACTCAAAATAGTAAATACTGTACCTGGCAGAGAAGTCAGGATTCTATGGTTCAAACTGTTACACTGCTCATTGTTGGGACAGAGAAAAGTTCTTCCAGCAGGTACGCGTAGATTCTCCGTACCAACTGCTGACAGATCACCATAAATATCCCTTACTACGTCATCTGTCACACAGTGGGACGGATGAAGTACGCTGTCATCCAAAAGGCCATTTCCTCTCTCATTAATGATACCTTGTCCCAGTTGCGAAAGCCATGTTGCAAATCCTTGTTCCCCAGGTCCAATTCTCATATTTCTGGTCAGTTGTAACACCTGGAAATGTTCCCACGACCGACAATTCGTGAAGAAGAGTTCGATCTGCTGAACTTTACCACTGGCAACAGGTAGCAGCTGCTTGACATCTCCACCTAGCAGTACACACTTTCCACCGAATGGTCGGCAGTCGTTGCATACGTTTTGAAGAAGATTATCCACAGCATTCAAAGCGTAATAACTTACCATGGTAACTTCATCCCAAATTATCAATCGAACAATCCTTAATAGCGTGGCTTCTTTGCTTTGTGCAGTTATCGAAGAATGAGAGTCCGGTCCAAGGTTCAGAGGTAATCTGAACGCCGAATGAGCCGTCCTACCATTCTTCAATAAAAATGAAGCTATACCTGTAAAAGCCACGGCTTTAACAGGAATATTTTGGGAAGTCAAGGTCGAAATTAAGGTATTGTACAAATAGGTCTTTCCTGTACCTCCGCTGCCTTGCAAATAAAAATACCTTGGAAGTTATGAAAGAAAAGAATTAACCGCATTCACAACCACATCGAATACTTTACGCTGCCCAGAATTCAACTCTTGAGGGTTAAATATTTCAGTGCCACCAATGTTTTCGACAGGATCTTCGTCGATATCTAGCAGATCTTCATCGGCCTCTGCATGATAATCGGGGAGATTTAAATTCCTTGCAGTATTACCCAAATAACGTAAAATATGATCAATACGTATGAGAGCTTTCGTTTCAGACGTGCGTGCGGAGAAACCGAATCTTCGATAATCTTCGCTCATATATTCCTTGAAACTGTCCCACAAAGATAAAGGACGTCCGACTTCGCAAAAACATAATAAATATGCGAACAATTTGCGCATACTACTGGGCATATCCACCAGGGCAGCATGTAGCAAAGTTTTTTTCCATTCTTCGTGAGAACAAATCAAATATCTTCGTTGAGCAGCTTCTTGGAACGTATTTTAAACTATACCGTTTACTGTGAGGAGATCTCGAAACGATTTGGGTCCAGGTGTGTGGAGCAAGAGAATTCGAAGGTGAAACTTTTCTACATGTTTCGGACTGATGGTATACATCCGCGGAATGACATTACATTTTCGTTGTCTTTTATGCCAACAATTCTTCGAAGCATTGTAACGGCAAAACAACAGAATTCCAATATATATCTATTCGCTTCCGAGTTCTCTGTGTTCAGTTGGAAAAAGGCTTCTAAAATAGAAAGTTTACTCTTGTTGTTCTGCAGCGCAATCTCCTCTTGGCCGTCACGGAAATACACCGTACGTTCTCCTGGTAGATGAACTGGCAACCTGAAGATTGAATAACTTTCCAAGAATTGGAAATTCCAGCAATCTCCAGGCTGCCTCTCCCGAGGAAACATACCGCGATTCAAGAAACGCACTTATTTCGTCGAAAATTATTTTATTTTCTACCCGAATATCGACGGCATTCTGACTTTTATTGATATATTTGAAAATATATTTGCAGGCCATGACATTGAAACACACCTCTATGTTAATGTAGCTTTCGTATTTCAAACATAAATACGGATTGTGTGGTACTACGTCACGATTATCAACTCTTTCCACCTCGCCGTTACGCCGATTTAAAACCGCGAAGCGTCCGTTATCCCTGAGACGATATTGTGATCGCCTACCACCATCAATATTCGTGTGTTCGACGAAGGATTTAGGATAGCCTTTGGAACAGATACCATCTTCCATACACGCGGAATTTAAGCCCCGAATTAAGGATGCCATTACTAAGCCAAAAAGACGCGTATCTGCTTCGGAATCTCGGCACAAATATAGTTGTCTACGTCTTCTGTTTCCCGCAGTTAATCCTCATCACACAGTCAAAAGGCAATGCATGTGAGGTGAACCCCGTTTTTGGATTTCGATGACATGAACATACGCTACAACTGTACCGAAAATTCTGCTTTTTAGAACATCCTCGAAAAAGGCTTTCCTTTTCTGTTCAAAAACGCAAGCAATTAATTCCGGTCGATCTTGTGGATTCAATAAATTAGAGCCCAAATTATCTTTGTTTTCTCGCCATTGAGGATTGCCAGTTGAAATCACGAATAAAGATGGTTTGCCGTATTTGCAAACAATGGCCATAGCGTCCTGATAATTTTGAACCATATACCTCGGACCGCCGGTGAAAGTGCTCGGTAAAATTACAACGCGACCCGCTCTAGTTTCGTTAGTTTCAAGATTATGTACATAATGTTGCAGTCCAACGTAACTTTCAGCACGCAGTCAAGATTGATTTACACGGTTGTAATTCAATTTATCACTTTCTAACTCGACGTATTTGTTAACGATGTACTGTTGACAAAGTTTTCCGCACTACAAAATAGAGTTGAATTCTCCCGAACGTCGCATAAGGCGATAGCAGTCGAATTCTCTCTTACTAACGCAAGTTCTGCGAATACACTAGTGTCTCTCTAAATTCATGGACCAGCCCAATTCGTCGTAAGGAAAAAGGAGCGGATAACAAACGGGATCAACGATTGGAGACAATTTCGGAATGTCCATGAAGCCAGTTTGTAGTAAACGCGTACTTGTCCGGGTGGTGGGCGTACTTGTCCGGGTGGTGGGACTTCACCGTCAAAACTGCGGAATACAGCGCCGATATCGTTTAAATTAGAAGGAGCTTCGTGAACTTTCCGATCCGTACGGGGTATCGTATGAAAATACAGCACCATCCGAGAAACACGGTCTACGCCATGCGCGATCTCTTCGTTTCGTACTAACTGACCCAACGAAAAATATTGTTGTGCGAAAGGGTTCACTGTCCGTAAAACAGAATCTATCTGTTCCAGTAAATCCATTTCGCATCCTCTACTTACGAGCATTAGCTGCTCGTTTCTGCATGGTCTCTCCTGCATCTAAGAAGTACAGAGATCCAAACTGTACATTACATGTATCGATGTTAGGTACGCTGTGGTGTATTTGACCTGAGATAACCACAACCGGAGCGCCTTGGCCTAAGTCTGTTCTTTGAGTAGCCTTCGTACAGCCGAATGCTAGTAGGGTGTTATACTTACGAATCTCCTTGATGAATTTCGAAGACTTTGGGTGTGAGTTGGTCAATAGTGCTGTAAGTAAATCTGGATAGTTGGTGTTGTGTACTGGAATTCGAAGAGATCTCCTTTTTTACAACACAATTTGTTCTCGGCGCTAAAAAATAGAGCTTCACAAAATGTGCACTGCGCACGCATTTCACCCAAGTAATGTAAGTCAGGTTCAGTTATTCCGATGGCGCCTTTGTGTGCGTTTTTGATTTGGCGACACTCGTTGGTACCTTGTCTTTCAATAGCGATAACCGGTTTTTTAATTTCGCGGTTAACCGATCTTTTACTAACGGCGATATTAATGTCTTTAATCGAGGTCGCGTTCATATCATCTTCGGCGATGATAGCCCGTTCTTCGATCGATGGTGAAATTGAGACATTAGAAAAAGCCTGAACACCGAACGATTCATCGACGACATTAGGAACATTAACAACGACAGGGAAGAGCGTATATGGAGTTCCCCATTTATGGAAAACTAATAAATAATTACACAGATTGTTAAAGTTGTTGAATCGCAATTAGAGGATTCGATCCCGGTCGATTTTTCTAGTCCCGGGATTTCGGGATTATCGACTGTTAATACCGGGATCCCGGGATAGTCCCGGGATTTTATTGGTAAAGAAAATGGTAGCAATTAAAAAGAAGTAAACATATCAAAATCAACCTTTTATTTTAAATCTTTACTTAAATCTTCAAAAACAAAACAAAATTATTATTTCTTCTAATAAAATTAACAAACTAGGCCCTTATAAAAATTATTGCCTAGTTTGTTTATTTTATATTTTACAATAAACTTAAAAAAATCAACTTCTAATATTTGTCAAAAGAGATCAATCTTAATAGGACTACTAATATTTTAAATAAAATAGACCAGGAACTATAATTTACTTATTTAAGCCACGAAAATAAAATCTAAGAAATAACAACGCATCCAACGTCTCATCCGAAAGCATGCTTCTTAATTTGTTGCACAAATATGAAGCAGCGGAAAACGCGCGTTCAGGCTCGATGGAAGTTGGAGAAATTTTTATAAGCCTTCTCCAAATTATGACCTCGTGTGGAACTAGCCTCAAAAAGATTCATTTCTTGTTTAATGATCTTAGAAAGATCAGTTTCTTTAAATGCTTCAGGATTTATTATTTTCATACTGTTTTCTATTTCGTTCTGAAGCTTTTCTTTTAATGTTAAATCAGTCTTACTGGTGGGTTCAATGTTCATGTCATTTTCTTCATTATCACTATTTTCAATTTTTCCAGGTAACAAAATAATCTGTTTTTTTATAGTCATCTTGCTTGGACTTGAAAATAACTCCTTTAAATCACAATCAGTCTCTAACTCAGTCTTCTCAGTTTGAGGATTTTGTAAATAGTTTAATACTCCACTTAACTCACTGCGTCGACGATCTTTCAAGCGGTTCAATAAATGTGTCTTCAATTTAGAAGCCAAAATTGAGTCATTGTCACGCAATTCTTGAAAAAGAAACTTGAGTGTAGCATCCGCTGTGCACAAATTGGCATCAGAACGACAAAGTGCTTCTACAGATAATTTAACGGGTGCCAATACCTTGAATATCTCACTAATGAGTTGGAAATCTGACTCTTCAAATGGTACAGGATTATTAAGATCAATAAGTGCCTTTTTTACGCTAGTTTTTAAAAGATCAAATCGCTCCAGCATTGTAAAGAGACTGTTCCAACGCGTTTTACAGTCCAGTAGTAAATTAAGCTCTCTTCCATGTTCTTTTTTAACATATTTTTGAAGTATTGTATCATTCTTCAAGGATGCTCTTTTGAAAATAAGAACCACTTTACGAACTTTCTTTATTAATTCATTAATATTGCGATCATCATAAGTCAAATCTCGACCGTTTCCAGTTTCAATTACTAATCCTGAGTCTAGTTCTTCATCATCATCCGACTCATCCGAGTCATCAAAATCATCACTGGCAGTCTCATTTACAGGTGTCTTTTTATACAACAAATCACAAACGGCTAAATGAATACCATGTGCAAAACAAACTTGGTGTTCTGCATTAACAAGTTTTCCAACCTTCAGCATTACATTTGGACCATCAGTTACTATTGCCACAATATCTGTATCTAATGAGATATGAAAATCCAAAAGCCGCTTTTTTAAAGTATGAACACAAGTTTCGGCGGTCAGCGATTTATCAATTCGAATAAGTCCCAAATTCCACTTTTTGTTTATTGAATGAATATTTAAATTCATATATCTCTTATTAGACGTAGACGTCCATTCGTCAAAACTTAGACTAAATCGTTGTCCTTCTTTTTTCAATGTAGATAGTTCAACTGTTATTTGTTTTTTTATCTTTACACTATAGTCTAGTACTCTGTTGCGGATTGTTGAAGCAGATTTAGGTAAGTCTGAGTACCCTTTTGCTAACAGTAACGATCTTAAATCTTTTGATGTCACAAATACGCTAAAAGGAAAACCATCTAGCGCAGTCATACGGGCCAAAACATCGTCAAGAGTATCAGATTCAGGTTTAACAAAATAGTCGGTCATTTTTCTTTTCGAAGGTGGTCCTTCATTATTTTGACTTGTTGAGGAAGATGCCTTAGCAGAATCTATTTTTATGGAATGTTTTGAAAATAGATGAGTATGTAGGCCTTTGGTTGATCCTCCTAAGGTTTTTAAAATAGCTGAACAACGCTTACATTTTGCCGAGCTACCCATTTTGTCGACTAAAAAATGACTCCACACTGACGTAACGTCTTCATCTTTTTTATGTTTGACATAAAAACTTTCCTTAGAAAGTGACATTGTTTACTTCTTAAACCTAAAACAATAAGAAAAGAACATTTGAATATGTGTACAAAATAAACATAACCTCTTAGATCAACAGAAAAAACATTCGCTGTTTTTCATATATATTTAGCCATACACATTAGTGCATTGTTGTTTTTGAAATAAATTAATGGTTTATCACTAATCAACAATATAAATATCAATACTTACACGATCTGAAGCGTAATTTTTACACTATTTTACACACATAGGTAGGTAAAGTACCTAATCCAACAACGTTTGTTAGCAGAAACAAACGAAATCAGCTGTGTAAACAAGATGGCTGGCAAATTTTGACGTTTAACGTCAAATGAAAGTAAGCGCGTTTCGTTTCACGCACATTTTTAATGAATTATTTAAAAAATGTTTAAGTCCCGAAAATCCCGGGATTCATTGGATTTAATCCCGAGATTTTCGGGACTAAAATATGATCGGGATTCCGGGATCCCGGTTTTCGGGATCCCGGGATCGAATCCTCTAATCGCAATATACACGCTGTACCATCTATATCTGTGCGACGTCCCCTTTCATCTCTAGAATGAGAATCAAAAACAAAGAAAAAAGAATCTAACCTAAATACAGCCACAGACACCCCCCGGCGGTAAATACTAATAAGTTATACGTGGCGAAAAGGCGCAACAACCCTTGGGCAAGTGTAAAATACGGACCCTCACTTTCTATTCCCACCCTACAGTTTACCCCTACGCTTACCGTTTCATCTAAATGTAAACAAATAGCAACACCGTCTATGACAAATTTAGTGTGAATTTCAATAACTAATAGGTCCATATTATTATCCGCTAAAGAGAGGTGTCCTAATTAAAATAGATTTTCTATATAAAACGTCACCGAAATCCAAAATATTGTCAATGGTATTACTGTTCCAATGATTTACAGACACTATTTGCGAATAAACCAATGCACATACTGCATTAGCAGCGCATTGGTGATTTCTAGAAAAGGAAGAATATCTTAAGTTACCTTGATTCCTGGTACCTCTGATGATCAGCCACGTTGAGTCTTCATTCCTCTCTCTTACAACACTCGATGTATTAGGTAGATTAGCTGCTGAGAACAATTTGATTGAATAAATTTATAAATTAACGAATATTTGTGTGTGTGTGTGTGTGTGTGGATTAGGTCATACATATTTTTATATATAAATAAGCACGTCTGTATGTGCTATATGGAATAAGACAGTTGTTTCGAATAAGGATTTGTTAAAAATCAAATATACATTCAAGAAAAATTTTATAGAACTCACCATAAATAGGTTCCGATACAGACGTTTGAGTCTCTTCTAAAGCATTATTTTCATTCCGAGAACTTGCCCCTTTACCTGAAAGTTTGTTACCATATTATTGAAATAACAGTTACTTATATATATATATATATATATATATATATATATATATATATATATATATATATATATATATATATATATATATATATATATATATATATATATATATATATATATATATATATATATATATATATATATATTTCAAATTCGTCGTTTTTTACCTGTCGGTCGTATTACATACAGATGTTTGTTTGTGGTATAGCAGGTGTACTAGACTAATTAAACGTTGAATAATTAAAGGTTTAATGAACGTTTCAATGGAGTTTCCATCTTCTTCAGCTAAAATTTGAGACAAAAAGCCTTATTAAAATTGAGACTGGGACAATTAGACTTGAATGAAGTTGAGAGAAACATCACAGGATAAAATACAAAACTATAAATGCAACAAAACAAAAGACTAAAAGAAAAATTGTATCTCACCAGAATATTCGTCGGTAGTTTTCACATCACTGTTGGAAAAGGAAGGTTTGAGTTATGCGATATGTAGCGGTGCGCATGTGCCTATAGTATTATAACTAGTGAATCAGTTGATCAATAGATCAGTAAATCAATAAATCAGTTGATCAATAAGTCAGTTGATCAATAGATAAGTAGATTCATAAATCAGTTGATCAATAAATCAGTTGATCAATAAAAATATAGATCCACCTAACCGGCCAAATCGGCTACGTAGCCAGATCACTGAAAATATAGATCCACAGAAATAATTCAGATCGTCTATGTAGCACCATCAATAGTGACAATAATCTGTAGTTCAATTTCAAACTGTAAAAAACCAAAATCATTCGAATGTTTTTATCACACCGTGACCAACGCTTTTATACTGCATTACAGTACTACACCCACTATAAACATTAAATAAGGGTTATATATATATATATATATATATATATATATATATATATATATATATATATATATATA
The DNA here is from genome assembly GCA_030704895.1 of Henosepilachna vigintioctopunctata. Taxonomy (NCBI): domain Eukaryota; kingdom Metazoa; phylum Arthropoda; class Insecta; order Coleoptera; family Coccinellidae; genus Henosepilachna; species Henosepilachna vigintioctopunctata. The sequence continues at coordinate 963,215 of JARQZJ010000013.1, forward strand.
TATATATATATATATATTACAATAAATAACATATAATATGAATTCTATATTTATTAATATATAATTATATTGATATTGATGATTTTCAGCAAGATAATGTCTCTACAAAATTTTTAAATATTATGAATCTTACATTTCCTTCATAGTAGTAATTTATATATTGGGCAATTTAGAAAATACCTTGAGTTATAAACAAAAATCTATCATTTTGTAAATGCAAATAAACATTATGGAATTTTTTGAATTGGAATAATCCATATTCTTGTGGAGGTTGGCATGTCCCATTGAGTTTTGTTGGATACAATTGTTGTAGTAATCATACAAATGTAATTGAAAATCTTCTACCATATCTGAAAAAATAAAAAGAAATATGAGAAAAAATTTTCAAAATCATAAACAGTTACCAATAATTGTTTTGCAATACTTTGCATATAAAATGTTTGTGAATAATTTGTCTGGAATAGGTTCAAGAGAAAATAAAATTAAGATGTTTTGATGGAGAATGCTATTTTGATTCTTATTTGTTAATGGAGCTTTATAAAAGTTGCAGCAATTTAACCACTCTTTAAAATTCGTTATGTATATATTGTATAATGTATACATATATATATATATATATATATATATATATATATATATATATATATATATATATATATATAATATATATAAGTATATATTATATAATATTAATTCCATTAGTAAATGAACATGATGCAAATCGTACATATGAAATTACAAATATTCAACAAAATCTTTGATATAGTTTGAAGTACATTTTATTTGGAGAATTCAAATTGAAAAATGTTATGCATGTTACAAATATGTTTGAATTTTCTTAGCAATTACAGGAGAAAGGATTCCTGCACATAAATTTTTTGCATTGTTTTTTATGATCTTCCATACAAAAGACAATGTAAAATATACTACATATATATTGATTATTTGAGTAGAATGCATAGATCTTTACAATTTTGAATCAGTTTCAAATGTAAAATATAAATCAAAAAATTAAATAAGCAAGAAAATATCTCTGAAATTTCAAAATATTATGAATTTTACATTTTTTTCATAGTTTTTATGTTAGATAATTTAGAAAATACCTTCAGTTATAAAAAAAATCTATCATTAACTTATCTGATTAATTTGATTCACCATCGAGTGATATTTTTTTGTCACGGACTGTAAGGCTTCCTTCCTTCAGTGGTTTTAGAGAGAGTTATAATATTTATTGTTTTACTAAGTTTTCTTTGAATTCCATATCATATATTTATCTTCGACTCAAATTTTCACAAAAGTACTGATGATTTTTTCACATTAGGAAATACATTATTAAGCATGAACACTTGAAGTCTTCTCTGTTCTTATGTACTGAATTCTTGGAGTGCCACAATTTCTAGAAAAAGACAGAAATTAATTGATTGATTTAAAAAATTACAAAAATTTCAGATATTGTCAATAATATGGATTTCATATTTTATTCCATGCAGAACGAAATCTGTTAGTTATAAGATAAGTGCAGAAAGAATTAACAAAATATTTTTGGGAGTAGAAACAATGGCAAAGGATTGTCTCCAATATTCTTTTTTATGAATAATCTTTTTAATTGATAGGTCTTTCTCAAGAAAAATCTATAAATTTATATATATATATATATCTATATATATAAAAATGAATTGCTGTGCGTTAGTCTCGCTAAAACTCGAAAACGGCTGAACGGATTTATCTTATCTTAGTCTTGAAATGTTCGTGGAGTTCCAGGGAAGGTTTAAAAGGCGAGAAAAAATCGAATAATTGCCGGGAAAACTCTAAAAACAGCACTTTTCTATTTCCCATACAAACGTTTCTAAATAAAATGTGGAGTTAATATGAACTTTATCGCACTGAACGGATTTATCTTATCTTAGTCTTGAAATGTTCGTGGAGTTCCAGGAAAGGTTTAAAAGGCGAGAAAAAATCGAATAATTGCCGGGAAAACTCGAAAAACAGCACTTTTCTATTTCCCATACAAACGTTTCTAAATAAAATGTGGAGTTAATATGAACTTTATCGGGCTGAACGGATTTACCTTATCTTAGTCTTGAAATGTTCGTGGAGTTCCAGGGAAGGTTTAAAAGGCGAGAAAAAATCGAATAATTGCCGGGAAAACTCTAAAAACAGCACTTTTCTATTTCCCATACAAACGTTTCTAAATAAAATGTGGAGTCAATTTGAACTCTACTACTATCCGATAAAGTTCATATTAAATTATTCGCGTGCGCTTTGGAGGATTTGATGTCGCGTTCCGAAACTAAACAAAAGTAAATAGCGAACGTGACAGAATCGGATAGTCACAAAATGTAATAAATCATCAGTAGTACTGATTTTCAATCAATTTTCAAATTTGCGTAACTTTATTTTAGCTAACTTCAGTTGTTACCGTATCAGACAATTTTTTTAAGCTGAAACTCAAGTCACAACTTGAGTTTCAGAACGCAACCATAATTTTTGACAACCACGGAGCTAACCTCAAAACACGGAAAAAAGTTTTCCTATTAACAAAATTGTGTTACTATCATGGTTGCGATATTTTATGAGTACATCTATGTTTGTTAGTAACGATTACAGCTACGTGCGCGAGAATTTTTTTGCTTTTGTGATGCTTTGTGGTAGTGACATTCCAAGTAGTGTGCTCTTTTTTTGTTGATAATTTGGTGATAGTGACACTTTACTGTTAAGTGAGCGCGAATTTTCTTCACTTCAATTTATTATATTACGTTACGATGCCAAGGAGAAGACGACCTGACTTAGGTCGTCGCAGTCAGTCAAATGTACGAAGAGCTACCTCACGTGTTAACCGCACTAATGACCAGAGAGAGACAGATCAAGAAAATAGTCGTATTGCTATGTCAGAATTGCATTCTTTAGTGAGCGGCAATGAAAAGTAAATAGGCTCAGAATGCAACAAGTTCGTGCACATCAATCACAACAATAGCAAGCACGACATAATGAAATTGAGCGAATCCGCAGACGCAGTGCTTCTGTGATTCTTGAACGAGCTGCATTCCACTATGATCCGGCAATTGATTATTGTGCCGACAAATCGGTAACAACTCACCTCGGAATTAAATATGTGTCCGCCGTCGTTCAGAAATCAAATTGAGAGAATAGTTTAAAATGAATAACCAGTTAGAATTTTTATATCTTTGTTACTACATATTTATTCTTAGGGGGTAAAAAAAGAACTAAATTTTAGCTAACTACAGTTGTTTAATATCTATCAGATTATTTCCATATAGATTGATAAATCCTAAGGTTGTTCACAAATTTAAATTCTGAAAGCTACCATAATATTTGACATTTGACAACCAACTAATGTATCGATCTATCCTCTATGACATAGAGTCTATGTCGATCGATACCTCATACAAAGAGTGCATCCTTCTATATTCGTGAGTGGCGATTACCGCTACGTGCGCGAGAACTTTCTTTACTGTGGTGATCTTTTGTGACAGTGACATTTCAAATTATGTGCTCTTTTTTTTTGACCTTTTGTGATAGTGAAAATTTACCTCTGAGTGCGCGAGATCTTTTCTCACTTTTATTGATTACAATTTACAATGCCGAGGAGAAGACGACCTGACAGGTCGTGGCAGTCAATCAAATGTGCAAAGAGCTACCTAACGATATAATATATGTTATATCGATTAAGTTTCACTGAGTGAAACTTAACATATTAACTAAACGAGTATGTTCTGGGCGGTTATCCCATTATTAAGAGTGATAACTTAATTTCTAAATCAATTTTGAAATGGGCGAAATATCAAAATGCATCATTTCTATTTGGAAATTTCTGACTTCAAGTAGAAATTATGCCTTCTGACATTTCAAAGTTATTTCAGAAATTGAGGAAGTTCTGATTTAATTTTGAAATAAATTGAAATCAGGAATTTACAATTAGAAATAATTCATATTGATTCAACGTTAATTCAAAAATTAAATCAGAAATTTAGGTATTATATCATAAGCCACCTGAAACTTACGAAGAGTTAATAGTATTTCAATTTCAATTTATTATTAATATACTGCAACTCAACGGATGGATCGACTTGAGTGAATTTTTGTATATGCATTAATTCGTTTATCCTGATAGCTTGGAATGTCATGGCAGGACAACGTCTGTCGGGTCCGCTAGTATATATATATATATATATATATATATATATATATATATATATATATATATATATATATATATATATATATATATATATATATATATATATATATATATATATATATATATATATATATATATATATGTATATAATATTTTATGAATATAATTTATTTCTATATTTATTACCTCTTGACTTTGGCTTCATAGGCATTCTTCACGTTAGGTAGGTTTTCATAAAACTAAAAACATTGAAATTCTGACTATCCTGTGAATTGACCAATCTTTACCAGCCTGTGTGCAGCTGTTGTTTTTTTTGTATATAGTTTTACTTATTTAAATGAACATATAATTTAATTGTGTTAATAACATCAAGTAAGTACCTGTGAACATAAAAAATATATTAGTGACAGTTTAAATGTTATATGGACTTAGTTATTTAAAAATAAGAATTAGAATTGAAAAATATTGATATCACATATGAGTCATATAAAATAAGATAAAAAGATATAATAATAATAAGATATGAGGAAAATAAGCTGTAAAAGAAATCAAGAAAAGATTAATCTGTTTGGTCCGCGGGATATTAAATATCCAACCTACCATTCACATTTTAAAATATGAAAATAGTAAGCATTCCCCTATCCGCCACCTGGGGACGCGCCACGTAGAGGTCAGTTCCTCCTGTGGATGTGTATTGTGTTTGAGTATGTGAATGTTCAGCGATTATTGTTATATTAACACTATACTGGCCGTTTAGAAATCCTAATTACGTACGGCGCTTGCCGAAACATTGTCCTGATACCTAACTACCGAATACCGTCAATGCTCAGTGATGTTGTTATAGCTGAGAGCCGGCATATTTTATTTTAAAGTAGGATATAATATTAGGGTTATTTGATTTCAATGCTACATATTTCTCAATTTTAGGTTTTTGTAGTATGATAAAATAGTTCACTCGGTTGCTAAGATGGATAGAAATATAGTTCTGTGCAGTGTTTCGATTAATAGATTTTAAAATATTTAATCTTAAAAAAAACAAGAAAAAAATACCAACAAAAATTATTTTTATTATATATTGATTTATTATTTAGATTTAATAATTTTTTTTTGTGTGATAATCCTCAAAACATTTTCCCATACATAAAGAAATTTCACAATATGAGCACATGAAACAGGTTTCCTTCCTTTTTCCGTTTTTTTTGCAAACTCTGCAGCGCTTTTAGGAAACTTCTTATTGCCTGAACTAGTAATTTTCACAACTTTATGTTGTCTCATGTCTGCAGAAAGTCTCATTGGTGCATCTTCGCGAGAAACTCTCTTGGATACATTTCCTGGACTCTCTGAATGAACATATCCTTTTTCAATCCAGTTTTGCGCAATATTTTTCAAAAAAGATGAAAATTTTATTTTTTTCCTGGATTCAGAACCTTGAAGACAACAAATGAATTGAACAGTGCAGTATTTAATATGAACATAAAAGCCTTCTTTGTCCATTTCACAGTTTTTCTTATAATAGGATTATAAGCAAGGTATTGGTCTGCTAAATCAACTCCCTTCATGTACTTATTATATTCCAAAATTGTTTCTGGTTTTTGTATCAGATCGCCAGTTTTTCGATTTATTTTCTGGGTTTGTATCATTCGAGCCTGGTGTATTGTTGAAATCATTCTTACAACTCTTTTATCTTTCCAAATATGTATTAGAATTTCATCTTTTCTACGGAAGTTGTGTTGTCCTTGTTTTAAAGTAATTTTTTTTAGATCGTGTGGTAGCCCGCGGTTCTCTCTTATAGTTCCACAAATTCTTATCTTTTTGTAGAGTAACTTCTGTGCTAACTGAACACTGTTGTAGTAATTGTCCATGTAAACATGGTGCCAAATATTTTCATAACCATCTAAAAGGTTTACGACCAGGTTTTGCAATGTTTCTCCATTGCCACTATATAATTTAAATTTGCATATATATCCAGTGTCGGATTCACACAACATTCTCACTAATAACCCATACTTTGTAATCTTTCCTGGGTTGTACACTCGGAAACTTACTCTACCTCTGCAAGGAATCATGGCTTCATCCAACGATAGATTTTGTTTTGGTTTATAGACTTTATCAAACTTCTCTATAAAATATTGCATTATTGATTCTACTTTAACAAGTCGACTTGCGTCATCAGGGATTGCACTATTATCGCAAAAATGTAGTGATTGTAGTATTTGCCTGAATCTATTTCTAGTCATGATTTTACCAAAAATTGGTGTTTCCATGTACGGATCAGTAGTCCAATAATCGTTAACATTATTTTTTTTTACTTGTCCCATCAATATATTCAAAGCTAAAAATTTCTTGATTTCTGTTATCGTGGTATCTCGCCACTGCTTTGTGTTTTTTACACGTTTATATTTATGCATGTTTTGCATATAATATCTATTTGTCTCTGTTACTAATAATTGAAAAAAATCATCATCTATAAACAAATCCACCACGTCTGAAATATTTTCTGCATTTCTTGGGAACACTTTAACCCCAGAATTTCCCAAAAATGGGTTTACTGTAATATTGTTATCGATTTGGGACCAATTTGATGTTGAACAGTTCTGTTCGTTTTCCAATATCGTGTCTTCTGAATCGCTGCTTTCAGATTCACTTATAATTGGCAAAACATTTCTTTTTCTGCTACTTTCTGCTAAATCTGTATCGTCGCTGTTACATTCTTCATCATTTTCAAACTCAGATAATATATCGGCACATACCTCATTACATATATTAATTAATTCAAAGTCGTCTTCTTCCATGATATCGCAGGGCAAACAATTAAATTAATATATAAATTACTTAATTAATCAGTCAATTCGTAAGTTAATTATTGCAGAACACAAGCTAACTCTTAAATTATCAGTTGTAATGTGACATTTACTATGACAACAAAAAACGTACTACTACGTCAACGGCGCCTATATTTACAACCAAAAATAACGTACCACTACGTCCACGGCACCTAGATTTGTCACAATTAATGACGTATTACTACGTCAACGGCTACAAGATTTTGGATGAAAAAAACGTATTAATACGTCAACGGGCAGTAATGTGTTAATACAATATAACAACGTGTTGTAGTGTAGTGGGAATATAACGGTGTAATATGTTCAAATAAGAAACAGAAAATTTTTGGATTTCTTTATTTTAAATTTTTTTGTTGTACATAATAGGGAAGAAAAAGTCACAATCGGTATATCTTGTCATGGTTGGGTAAAAAAAGGTCGCAATCGGTATTATACTCTAAGCAACTCGCAGAAATTAACATACTTAACCAAACTTGCAGTTCTTTAATGTATTCCTATTTTGATAACGGAACTTGAATAAAGTGTCATTATTAAAAGAGGAATATATCTAATATAATGTAAGTATGGTTCAGTTCATTAAAATCTGTGAATTGAATGGAGTATATCGGTCAAATTCGGTTTCAGATTTACATACATGAATGAGATGTATTGGCCCGATTCGGCGAAGAAGATTTAATCATCTCCCACTATAAATCTCAAAATATTGTTATAAACAATATTTCTCGTGAAAGTACCTTCATTCGACCGAATGAGTTTACCTTGAAACTTGTTTTTCTTCACCTCAACTTTGATTGAATTCCAATTGCGAACTCTTGAGAATGCAACGTAAAGTTGGCCATGAGAGAAAACTGGAGTTTCAAGATAAATACCCACTCGATCGAACGTTTGGCCTTGTGCTTTATTTATAGTGAGAGCGAAACAAAGTTTGACCGGAAATTGTCGCCGCCTCAAAACAAATGGTATGTTTTTATCCACGGACGTCAAGTCCATGCGAGGAATAAGGACTTTTCGTCCGCAGAAACGACCAGTAACAATTTCAGCGGTTAGAAGAAATTCCGAAACAGCCAACACCAACAGCCGAGTACCGTTTATCAGACCGTCTTGAAGTGATAGATTCCGTAAAAGAATTACGGGAACTCCCACCTTCAAGTCGAGCCGATGGAGAGGCATTCCACTGGGTGTTATACTGTTCAAATATTCTTCTGTAAAATTTGCTTTCTCTTCTTCGTCTTCGGTAACCAACGTATCTACACTCAAAATAGTAAATACTGTACCTGGCAAAGAAGTCAGGATTCTATGGTTCAAACTGTTACACTGCTCATTTTTGGGACAGAGAATAGTTCTTCCAGCAAGTACGCGTAGATTCTCCGTACCAATTGCTGACAGATCACCATAAATATCCCTTACTACGTCATCTGTCACACAATGGGACGGAAGAAGTATGCTGTCATCCGGAAGGCTATTTCCTCTCTCATTAATGATACCTTGTCCCAGTTGCGAAAGCCATGTTGCAAATCCTTGTTCCCCAGGTCCAGTTCTCATGTTTTCGGTCAGATGTAATACCTGAAAATGTTCCCACGACTGACAATTCGTGAAGAAGAGTTCGATCTGCTGAACTTTACCACTGGCAACAGGTAGCAGCTGCTTGACATCTCCACCTAGCAGTACACACTTTCCACCGAATGGTCGGCAGTCGTTGCATACGTCTTGAAGAAGATTATCCACAGCATTCAAAGCGTAATAACTTACCATGGTAACTTCATCCCAAATTATCAATCGAACATTCCTTAATAGCGTGGCTTCTTCGCTTTGTGCAGTTATCGAAGAATGAGAGTCCGGTCCAAGGTTCAGAGGTAATCTGAACGCCGAATGGGCCGTCCTACCATTCTTCAATAATAATGCAGCTATACCTGTGAAAGCCACGGCTATAACAGGAATATCTTGGGAAGTCAACGTCGAAATCAAGGTATTGTACAAATAGGTCTTTCCTGTACCTCCGCTGCCTTGCAAATAAAAATATCTGGGATGTTCTGAAAGAGGAGAATTAACCGCATTCACAGCCACATCGAATACTTTACGCTGCCCGGAATTCAACTCTTGGGGGTTATATTTCAATATCACCAATGTTTTCGACAGGATCTTCGTCGATATCTAGCAGATCTTCATCGGCCTCTGAATGATAATCGGGGAGATTGAAATCCCTTGCAGTCTTACCCAAATAACGTAAAATATGATCAATGCGTATGAGAGCTTTCTTTTCAGATATGCGTGCGGAGAAACCGAATCTTCGATAATCCTCACTCATATATTCCTTGAAACTGTCACTGCCACAAAGATAAAGGATGTCCGACTTCGCAAAAGCATAGTAAATATGCGAACAATTTGCGCATACTACCGGGCATATCAACCAGGGCAGCATGTTCCAAGGTTCTTTTCCATTCTTCGTCGGAACAAATCAAATATCTTTGTTGAGCAGCTTCTTGGAACGTACTATAAACTATACCGTTTACTGTGAGGAGATCTCGAAACGATTTTGGCCCAGGTGTGTGGAGCAAGAGAATTCGAATGTGAAACTTTTCTACATGTTTCGGACTGATGGTATACATCCGCGGAATGACATTACATTTTCGTTGTCTTTTCTGCCAACAATTCTTCGAAGAATTGTAACGGAAAAACAACGGAATTTCAATATATAGATATTCATTCGCTTCCGAATTCTCTGTGTTCAGTTTGAAAAACGCTTCTAAAATAGAAAGTTTACTCTGGTTGTTCTGCAGCGCAATCTCCTCTTGGCCGTCGTTGAAATACACCGTACGTTCTCCTGGTAGATGAATTGGTAACCTGAAGATTGAATGACTATTTCCATGAATTGGAAATTCCAGCAATCTCCAGGCTGCCTCTCCCGACGAAACATACCGCGAATCAAGAAACGCACTTATTTCGTCGAAAATTATTTCATTTTCTACCCGAATAACGGCGGCATCCGGGCCTTTATTGATATATTTGAAAATATATTTGCAGGCGATGACATTGGAACACACTTCTACGTTAATGTGGCTTTCGTATTTCAAACATAGATACGGATTGTACGGCAGTACGTCACGATTATCAACTCTTTGCACCTCGCCGTTACGCCGAGTTAAAACCGCGAAGCGTCCGTTATCCCTGCGACGATATTGTGGTCGCCTACCACCATCAATGTTCGTGTGTTCGACGAAGGATTTAGGATAACCTTTGGAACAGATACCATCTTTCATGCACGCGGAATTTAAGCCCCGATTGCCGCATGGACCATGTATTAAGGAAGCCATAACTAAGCCAAAAAGACGCGTTTCTGCTTCCGGAAGCTCGGCACAAATATAGTTGTCTACGTCTTCTGGTTCCCGCAGTTTATCCTCATCGCACAAAGTCAAAAGGCAATGCATGTGAGGTAAACCCCGTTTTTGGAATTCGATGACATAAACATACGCTACAACTGTACCGAAAATTTTTCTTTTTAAAACATCCTCGAAAAAGGCTTTCCTTTTTTGTTCAAAAACGCGAGCAATTAATTCCGGTCGATCTTGTGGATTCAATAAATTAGAGCCCAAATTCTCTTTGATTTCTCGCCATTGAGGATTGCAAGTGAATGTCACGAATAAAGATGGTTTGCCGTATTTGCAAACAATCGCCATAGCGTCCTGATAATTTTGAACCATATACCTCGGACCGCCGGTGAAAGTACTCGGTAAAATTACAACGCGACCCGCTCTAGTTTCGTTAGTTTCAAGATTATGTACATAATCTTGCAGTCCAACGTAACTTTCAGCACGCAGTCGAGATTGATTTACACGGTTGTAATTCAATCTATCACCTTCTAACTCGACGTATTTGTCAACGATGTACTGTTGACAAAGTTTTCCGCAGTACAAAATAGAGTTGAATTCTCCCGCACGTCGCATAAGGCGATAGCAGTCGAATTCTCTCTTACTAACGCGAGTTCTGCGGATAAACTGGTGTCTCTCTAAATTCATGGACCAGCCCAATTCGCCGTGAGGAAAAAGGAGCGGATAACAAACCGGATCAACGATTGGAGACAATTTCGGAATGTCCATGAAGCCAGTTTGTCTGTAGTAAACGCGCACTTGTCCGGGTGGTGGGACTTCACCGTCGAAACTGCGGAATACAGCGCCGATTTCGTTTAAATTAGAAGGAGCTGCGTGAACTTTCCGATCCGTACCGGGTACCGTATGAAAATACAATCCAAGCCGAGGAACACGGTCTACGCCATGCGCGATCTCTTCGTTTCGTACTAACTGACCCAACGAACAATATTGTTGTGCGAAAGGGTTCACTGTCCGTAAAAGAGAATCTATCTGTTCCAGTAAATCCAGATCGCATCCTCTACATACCGCATTAGCTGCTCGTTTCTGCATGGTCTCTCCTGCATCTAAGAAGTATAGAGATCCAAACTGTACATTAGATGTATCGATGTTAGATACGGTGTGGTATATTTGACCTGATATAACCACAACCGGAGCGCCTTGGCCTAAGTCTGTTCTTAGAGTAGCCTTCGTACAGCCGAATGCTAGTAGGGTGTTATACTTACGAATCTCCTTGATGAATTTCGAAGATTTCGGGTATGAGTTGGTCAATAGTGCTGTAAGTAAATCTGGATAGTTGGTGTTGTGTACTGGAATTCGAACAGATCCTTTTTTACAACACAATTTGTTCTCAGCACTAAAAAATAGAGCTGCACAAAATGTGCACTGCGAACACATTTCACCCAAGTAATGTAAATCAGGTTCAGTTAGTCCGATGGCGCCTTTATGCATGTTTTTATTTTGGCGACACTCGTTGGTACCTTGTCTTTCATTAGCGATAACCGGTTTTTTAATTTTGCGGTTAACCGATTTTTTACTAACGGCGATACTAATGTCACTAATCGCGGTCGCGCTCATATCATCTTCGGCGATGATAGTCCGTTCTTCGATCGATGGTGAAATTGAGACATTAGAAAAAGCCAAAACAGCGAACGATTCATCGGCGACATTAAGAACATTAACAACGACAGGGAAGAGCGTATATGGAGTTTCGCAATTATGGAAGTCTAAGAAATAATTACGCAGATTGTTAAAGTTGTTGAATCGCAATATACACGCTGTACCATCTATATCTGTGCGACGTCCCCTTTCATCTCTAGAATGAGAATCAAAAACAAAGAAAAAAGAATCTAACCTAAATACAGCCACAGACAGCCCCCCAGCGGTAAACACTAATAAGTTATACGTGGCGAAAAGGCGCAAAAACCCTTGGGCAAGTGTAAAATACGGACCCTCACTTTCTATTCCCACCCTACCGTTTACGCTTTCCGTTTCATCTAAATGTAAACAAATGGCAACACCGTCTATAACAAATTTAGTGTAAATTTCAATAACTAATAGGTCCATATTATTATCCGCTAAAGTGACGGCTGCCCTACTTGAAATAGATTTTCTATATAAAACGTCACCGAAATCCAAAATATTGTCAATGGTATTACTGTTCCAAAGATTGACAGACACTATTTGAGAATAAACCAATGCACACACTGCATTAGCAGTGCATTGGTGATTTCTTGAAAAGGAAGAATATCTTAAATTACCTTGATTCCTGGTACCCCTCATTATCAGCCACGTTGAGTCCTCAGTCCTGTCGTTTACTACACTCGATTTATTTTCCAATTGATTAGCTGCTGTGAACAATATCATTGAATTAATTAATTAATTCATAAATTAATGAATATTGATATATATATATATATGTGTATATATATATATATATATATATATATATATATATATATATATATATATATATATATATATATATATATATATATATGTAGGTATATGGGTTCAATCATACATATTTGTATATATACAGAAGCACGTTTGCATGTGGGATATAAGAGATTATTTTTGAATAATGATTAGGTAAACATCAAATATAAATTCAAGAAACATTTGATAGAACTCACCATAGATATGTTCCGATACAGACGTTTTAATCTCTTCCAAAGCATTATTTTCGTTTCGAGAAGTTGCCCCTTTACCTGAAAATATATAAGTTTATTACCATATTATTGAAATAACAATTATGAAATTTTATATATATATATATATACAAGGTTAGTCTTAAGTATGGAAACATCTGAATATCTCACAAACGAAAAAAGATAGAAATACGATCTTAACAGGTGTTGTATGGTTGCCATAGGAGCATATTTTCACCTTAAAACAAAATATACAGGGTGGTCCTAAAAATCGTAATGACTGCAATGATGGATTTTTTAAATGGAATACCCTGTATATTATAACAGTTTATGAATTCTTTTGACCTCTAGAATAACTTTGATACAAGGTACCATATGCCTAAATTCTATGGTTACGCAGATATCGGCACTTTAATTATTGCATACCCAAATTATGTCTGCCATATGTTTACGCAGATCTAATGAACGGCAGACATAAAGACATCATTTTACACATATTGCAGGGTTGCCAGGGAAAATAAAACAAACGGAGGGATAATGAAAAGCGTACCGACTACGCCTCAAAACTTTTATTCCATTAATATTATAACTTAAATCCTAATAATAACAATAACCATCATTTAAAGAAATGAAAAAAAAATATCAAACAAATACTACAATAAATGTTCAAAGTGCGAACCATTTACGATTTGACAGTATCCAAGTCTTTTACAAAAATGTTCGATTGAATCACTTAGATATGTTTGTGGCATCAGATTTATCTCTTGCAAAATACGAGCTTGTAGGGTTTGTAAATTTAGTGGTTTATTCTTGTAAACTTTATTTTTAAGATATCCCCACAAGAAAAAATCTAAAGGAGTCAAATCCGGTGACCGTGGCGGCCATTCTATTGCTCCTCGACGTCCTATCCATCTCTGTGGAAACACTGTATCTAGGTAATTACGTACAGCCAGGGTGTAATGAGGGGAAGCACCATCTTGTTGATACCATATGTCATCAGAAGGTAACATGGGATTGTTGGGATGGGGAAATATGGCTGCTATTGCTGGCACAATATTATTCCTTAACAGGTTCAAATATTTGTCACCATTTAAATTACCTTCTATGAAGAAAGGTCCGATTATGTGGTTATTAATAATCCCTGCCCAAACATTTATTTTCTGCGGCCATTGCGTGTGTCTCTCCCTCATCCAACGGGGATTACGGCTAGACCAAATCCGGCAATTATGTCTGTTCACTTCACCGTTGAGGCAAAACGTTGCTTCATCAGAAAATACAATTTTTTTTTCAAAATTAACATCAACATTCTTCTTTCCTTCTACTAATTCACAAAACTGCAATCTGCGGTCTGGGTCATCTTCTGCAAGTTCTTGATTGTAGTGAATCTTATAAGGTTTCATTTTTTCTGACTTCATAATTCTTATAACGGACGTCTGAGCGATATTGTTGTCTAGCGCTAACTGGTTTGAAGATACTTGAGCATTTTCTTCAACTTGGAGTAGCACATTTAGTTTCGTATCATCATCTGTAGCAGTTTTAGGCCTGCCAGATTTAGGACAATTTTTAACATTTCCAGTATCTGTATATCTCTTGATAGTTTTGCAAACGGTTGATCTATTAATAACGTGTTGAGGATTCAATTCATTAAATATTCGTGTAACTTCTTCATACGTTCTTTTCTTGTCACCAAAACCTCGTAAAATTAGTATTTGTATGCGTTGTGTATCGCTAAGGTAAACCATTGTTATAAAGTGATTGACACTAAATAATTATGACAGTTCACTAATATTTAGTTAGAAACCATAGCCACCTTTGTCACAATGGCTTATCTTAGCGATACACAACGCATACAACTACTAATTTTACGAGTCTTTGATGACAAGGAAAGAATGTAAACTTACACAAATAATGGTTCGCACTTTGAACATTTATTGTAGTATTTGTTTGATATATTTTTTTCATTTCTTTAAATGATGGTTATTGTTATTATTAGGATTTAAGTTATAATATTAATGGAATAAAAGTTTTGAGGCGTAGTCGGTACGCTTTTCATTATCCCTCCGTTTGTTTTATTTTCCCTGGCAACCCTGCAATATGTGTAAAATGATGTCTTTATGTCTGCCGTTCATTAGATCTGCGTAACCATATGGCAGACATAATTTGGGTATGCAATAATTAAAGTGCCGATATCTGCGTAACCATAGAATTTAGGCATATGGTACCTTGTATCAAAGTTATTCTAGAGGTCAAAAGAATTCATAAACTGTTATAATATACAGGGTATTCCATTTAAAAAATCCATCATTGCAGTCATTACGATTTTTAGGACCACCCTGTATATTTTGTTTTAAGGCGAAAATATGGTCCTATGGCAACCATACAACACCTGTTAAGATCGTATTTCTATCTTTTTCCGTTTGTGAGATATTCAGATGTTTCCATACTTTAAACTAACCCTGTATATATATATATATATATATATATATATATATATATATATATATATATATATATATATATATATATATATATATATATATATATATATATATATATAATGAACTTAGTTAATCAAAGTAAAATAATACTAACCAGTATTTTTGTGTGCATTTGGTTTAGCTTTGGATTTCTTATTTGATAAATTTTGCCTCTTCCTTTTTGGCATTGTTTATTTTTAAATGTGCTGAAAATTGTTATATTATAATTAAGTAAGGTCTTATCAACAAAAGAGAAAAAATTGTGACAATATTTTACCGCCAATAATTCAATTTATATTCTGTATAAATGGACGGTTAAAAACTTTCAATATATATGTTTAAAACTGAGTAATATAACTTTTGAAAAATTATAATAATAATTTCCCAATTTTGTGATAGAAAAATGTAATTTTAGAATTAATTTGGCGGGAATAATTGAATAAATATATAAATCATGAATATTGCTCATCATGCATAGTGCATGCTTAACCCTCGATCACTCGCGCAGTTTTTAGCCTCATGAGCACTCGCGGGGAGTTGTGGCCACCCCACATATTAAAAGTGCATTTATATATATATATATATAATAGCGGTTAATGGAATTATGCCAGCATTTCATTATTTAGTGTTGTATGATGTATGTGAATAAAAAACCTAAATTTTACAATCAACTTTATTATTGTTCTACAAAACATTATAATGATCAGCCTTTTCATTCATAATATTGAGATCTTTCCTCAAAGAACTAAAAAAAAAAAAACTTCTTCGTTTTTAACATAAACTTTCTCATTGAAAAACATAAATATAAAAATGAATTAACAAAATTAAAAAAATAAATCTTATTTTTCGTAACAAGAACTACAAATTAACTTCATATGTTTTTGGCATATGGTTTGTTTGCAAAAATTGCAGTGACTCAACGTTTTAATATCTTTAGAGCGTGGACAAACAATACAACGCTGCTTTTTTGTTGGTGACATTACTTCGGTGCTTGATCCAGGAGTATTCAACATCCTCTTGAGTGTTTTCGGCAACCCTGGTTGTGAAGATCTTCTTTCAAGGTGACCTTGAAGCATGCGCAAACCCAATGATTCCAAAAACTCAGGCCTTTTCATGTTACGTTCCGATTGGGCCATATTCCAATTGTAGATAACATTGGCATTGATACCAGAAGTATCCAGCATATGAAAGAAAAATCTCATTGGCCAACGTGAACATATCCTCGAAATACTGTAGTTGCCACACATTTGGTCGGCCGTGTCCACGCCGCCTTTTGTTTCATTGTAGAATAAAACAATTTCTGGCTTTTGCTCATTTGTAGCTGTTGTGATAATGTTGTCATTATTGTCATGTAATGTAGATATTAGTAGAACATTTTTTTCTGTTTAGGACAATAGGACACCAGAGTCAATGGCAATTTGTAATGAAAGCCAAAAATTGACGTTCCAACAACTCGTTGGCTAACAAAGGCAGCAGCTATCTCTTTTTTATTTTTCTCAATGTGCCTACCATGGTGATTTTATTTTTCAACAATTCTTCTGCTAATGGAATGCTAGTATACCAATTATCACAAGTGAGATTCCTTCCAGAACCTAAAATAGACGCACATAATCGCATAACTATATCGCCTGGCTTATAGCTGACTTTGTAAGGTCCATCTGGTTGTTGACCAAGATATGGTTCACTTTGGTACGTATAAAAAGTCTTTGCATCGCATAAAGCGAAACTTTTCAAACCATACCGCCCAGGCTTACTCGGAATATATTGCCGAAAAATACAACGTCCTCTAAATTTTAGCAATTGTTCATCTATAGTAAAATTCTCATTGAGACTATAGTAGTCACCGCAATGATTGTTGAATTGCTTGAAAATGTCTCTAATCGGTGCAAATCTGTCTGTTGATTTTCTTAACTCACGAGTGTTTACATCATCGAAGCGTAGACATCTTAGTAGGAAAAAAAATCGGTTATAGCTCATTGTTTTGTGAAAAATTGCAATACCCAGTCTAGACTCATCCCATAAATCTTTCAGCTTTCTATGGCTAGATTTACACAAACCAGACAAAATCAGTAAGCCAATAAGAGCTTTTATTTCAGTTTCATCGGTTTTATTGCAATCTCTTTGACGGGCATATTTATGGCTTATTTTTTCTATGTAAATATTTGTACAGCTAGTTATTTCTGCAATCATGTCGTCAGTAATAAAGAGATTGAAACATTCGAATGGAGAATTACAAGATTTAGCCATACCTTTGGGACCTGGAGCTTCAGTAATAATATTGTGAGCGCGGGTTCTTATTGCAGTACGACCCTTGACTTTGTGCCACTTAGTTACTTTGTCTTTCCCTATGTAATAACGTTGACGATCCTCAGTTTCTGCTTCATCTACTTCAGACTCTTCAGCCGATAAAATATCCTGCTCTGATAAAGAATTATGATCAGATTCTTGAATAAAATCTTCATCCAAACTGGCATCACTTTCCACTGCAACATTGTCTTCGTTATCCGATATTATTTCTTCTAACAAAGCTGCCAATCTCGCTTGCTCTTGTTCCCAACTCATCTGGTAACAAAAATATTCGATAAAAAAATGTTATATACGAACACAGGAAGGTAAATAAAAGTTTGTGCAAACAAAAACCAATAAATATATGCTTAGAAATACATTAATATACATTTATTATAGTTGTATTTATTATTATTATTAAATAACGGCAAAATTAAATAATTTACCTTTGCAAAACAATTAAAATCACGTACCTTGCTGATAGAGTAACCTCCGCAAAAGTATAACACGAGCGCTCGCGGGGTGTCGTGACCACCCCATACAAACTTTGGCACGTCCTCACGCTACGAGCGCTCGCGCTACACTGCCCCTCCCGCCCCGCGTCGACGCGTTTAAAGGTCACTTGTAGGTACTGAGACGAGCGGGTGTGTAACTACAGAAATTATTATAAATTTTTACGTTCAAAAATGCGTGGGGTGCCGATAGCACCCCGCGCGAGTGATGGCGGGTTAAAAAATGTAAATCAGTAAATATATTGAAGAATCTAAAATGACATAATAATTTAAATGTACGTGCTAATATATGTTTAAAAAGAAATATTTTGAATATTCAATACAGTTGGAACAAAAAAATGTAATTTGAAAATCAATTTGGCGGGAATAATTGATAACTTGAACGGGACTGATTGGGCGGGAATAACTGATAATATGAATATTGACTAATGTTCATAAAGCATTGTTTTATGAATAGTAATAATTTCATATTCAATGCTTCAAAAATATAATTATATAAAAATTAATTATCAAATTTCACTTACTTCAATTTAATTGAATTAAAGTATATTGAATTCAAGGAGCGAACGGGCAATCTTCCACACTCCAACAGCACTCAATGAATTCTAATGAGAATGTGAAGTAATCAATAAGTGGACTGTATATTTAAAATTAGGAGAAGCTGATTACGTAACAAAAAATATGGAAATAACTGTTTCCTTTGATATTGTAAGGTGAAATAAAATTTTGGTTATAAAATAAACTGCGAAAATATGACTCTAAAGAAAAGAAAAATACAAATTCACAGGGGAAAAATAAAAGGACTTACCAGGGTCGAACAGCACAGGGTTCAGGAGAAATGCCGCAAAGCACCAAAAGTAAAGAAAACACAATAATCTATATTTTTCGCATGAAAAATATATCGTAATATCCAATGTATGCTCCAAACAAAGTCGAAACGCAAAATCTTCTTTCGTATAAGAAGCACAAAAATGTAAATATCTTCCGCATGAAAGTATACCGTCACCAAAATTACCGTCGACCTTTTTCAAAACAAGTCTCGACGCAATCTTCGGTCTCGTCCTCGGAATCGCACTTGTCCGGTTGACACCACATGTTATTGAATGAGTAAAAAAGGAGAGAAAGACAAGGGATTCTGTGAATTGTAACTTATGAATTAATAAAAATAAACAAACCCGTAATTGAAGGCATCTTCAATTGTAGAAAACAAACAAAATTATTAAACTAAAAATAAATTCACCGTTATAACGGAACATTTTCACCCCCCCCCCTGAAAACATCCACGATATTTTCTGAACTATTCATTAGGCAAAGGACAAAGTTTAACTAAAGGTCTTGTTAGAAGCCCTTTGTTGGTTCTTACCGTGGCCACCCGTGGAACTCCATCACCCCCTGGATGTAATGTGACTATACGTCCAAGTCGCCATTTTAATGGCGGTTCTAACTCATTTTTGATGACCACCATGGTGCCCGGCACAATATCGGTAGCTGGAAGATTCCATTTGGCTCTCTGATGGAGAGTCTGTAAATATTCGTTTTTCCAACGGGTCCACAGAGAACGGTGAAGTTGTTCAACAAGCTGCCAACGAGTAAGTCTTGAAATGGATATGTTTTCGTGTAAATCAGGCTCCGAAAATGCACTCAAAGGTTCGAGAGTTAAAAAATGTCCTGGCGTGAGAGACCGCAAATCGTTGGGATCAGTACTAATTGGACATAAAGGTCTAGAGTTGAGCACCGCTTCTACTTGAGTTAATAAGGTGTAAAATTCTTCGTAACTCAGTACCTGTTGACCAATAACTCGTACTAAGTGTTTTTTAACAGACTCAATACCTCCTTCCCATAAACCTCCCATATGAGGAGCTGAAGGGGGATTGAATTTCCAAGTGATTTTTTCTGACTCTTCCAGATCGTTGGCCAAATTTCGTAGATACTTTGCAGATGCCACAAAATTAGTCCCGCAATCTGAAATAACTTGTGAACACCTTCCGCGCCTTGCTATAAATCGTCGAAAACCTGCCAGAAACACATCTCTAGATAAATCTGACAATAACTCGATATGAATAGCTTTAGTCGCACAACAAATAAACAAACATATGTAGGATTTCAAAACACGGGATCCACGAAGGCGATTCATTGTAATAGAAAAAGGACCTCCCAAATCCACTCCAACAATGCTAAAAGGTTTAATTTTAGAAATCCTAAAAGAAGGTAAGTTGCCCATTGGAGGTTGATAGTTGATAGGACGACATTTCCAACAAGTTCTACATATCGAAATAACTTGACGAATCAATTTTTTGGCGGATATAATCCAGAACATTTGAGACACCAAATAAAATGTAGTATTGACCCCCGCATGAAGGTACGTAATGTGAAAGTGATTGATCATCAATCGAGTCAATAGGCTATCTCGTGGAAGAAGTATAGGAAATTTTTTATCATATTGAAGTTCAGCATAGATAAGTCTACTTCCTACACGAATGAGTTCAAAATCATCAATAAACAGATTCAATTTCCGCAATTGTTTTGTCACTGGCATTTTATTAACAATCAAAGATTTTTCCTTTTTAAAAACTAAGGATTGTACTCGACGAGCCAGTAAAAGCAATGATTTATGTATAATGTTTGCCGAAAATGGACGATACCATTTATCAGTAGGGTTTTTCAAATTATGTGTAAAGCAAAGTACATAACAAATCGTATTTAAAATTTTTGGTAACGAAGAGAAACGTAATTGAATATGATCTAGCCACAAATCAAAATGATTATCTTGGATCTCTGTCGTCAGAGTAAACCTTTTTTGTTCAAGTGAAATGTGTTCTATTTCATTTTCGGTCGCAAATTCCGAAGAAATATATTCCCAATCGTTAATAGGTGATTTTAGAAACCTAGGCCCCTGAAACCAAGTATGACATGACAAAAACCCCTCAGGGTTTACGCCCCTAGAGCCTATATCTGCAGGATTTTGTTCAGAAGGAATATGATGCCATCGTTCTAAAGCAACATTATCCTGGATATATGTAATCCTATTGGCGACGAATGTTTGCCACAGATGCGGAGAAGATCTGATCCAAGATAACACTACGGAGGAGTCAGTCCAACAATATACTTGATTTACTTTTATACGTTTAGTAATCAATTGCAAAACATATTTCATCCACTTTGACAATAAAACAGCCGCGCATAACTCCAATCGTGGTAAAGAGATAGTTTTCAGTGGAGCAACTCTGGTTTTTGCACCCACCAAGAAAACTCTAATACTATCATCACGATTTTCCACCCTGAGATATACAACAGCACAATATGCTGCCATACTGGCATCACAAAATCCAAGAAGCTGTATAGAAGAAGGCTCTGTCAGATCAACATGTCGTTGAATTTTCAGTTGAGATAGTAAGTGCATTTCGGTGTGCCATTTTTCAAAACGTATAGTGAATTCTTTGGGGGGTATATCATCCCACCCCAGTTTTCGACTCCATAGTTCTTGAATCAATATTTTAAGGACGATGAGTACAGGTGATATAAAACTAAGGGGATCGTAAACTCTGGCAATTTCTGAAAGCATTAGACGTTTAGTACAAGTAGTAATGGTTCGTGCAAAAGAATACGAGAAGTGGTCCAGCACTGGATTCCATTGTAAACCTAAAACCTTCATCTGAGAACTATTTTCAAGATCCAAACATAAAGACTTTTCATCTAAATGTTCCGCAGGAAGATCTGACAAAATCTGCCGATTATTGCTCGACCATTTCCTCAATTCGAAACCAGCTTTCGCAAGTAAAGCAATTAACTCAGATTTCATTGATAAAACGGTTTCAAGAGAATCATGACCTCCCAAGATGTCATCAATGTAGCACGAAGACAATAAAACTTCGGCTGCTAAAGGATATTCTGCTTTATTTTCGTCTGTTAAAGCTTGTAGACAGCGAATAGCCAAATAAGGACTGCATACAAGTCCGAAAGGTAAAGTCGTTAATCGGTATTCACCCATGTCCATGTCAGAATGAAAACGCCAAAATAAACGGAGAAAGTTTCTATGATTGTCGGTAATCTTGATCATGCGATACATCTGACGAATGTCAGTGGTAAAAACATATTTATAACATCTGAAATTCATCAAAAGAGCAACAATATCATTTTGAAGTTTTTTACCCGTAAAAAGTACGTCATTGAGACTCATCTTATCAGTTACATGACTAGAAGCGTCCCAAACTACCCTTATTGGAGTGCTTGACGACTCTTTATATACACATGAATGTGGCAAATAAAACGAAGTACCTGACATTAAATCATAGGTTTCACTCGAAGGAACCCTTTCTATGTGACCCTGCTCTAAATAATCCCGTATTACGGCAGAGTAGGCCTGACACAAGGGCAGGTTTTTAGCGAATCTACGTTCAAGTAAGTAGAATCGACGTAGAGCCATTGTTCGAGAATCTCCAAAATCAGGTATATTGATTTTGAATGGTAGATGAACCACAAAGCGACCGTCATGATCCTGAGTAGTCGTTGATTCGAAATATTTCTCACAAAAATGCGCTTCTGGAGATGAATGTATTATATTGGGAACCTCCTCCATTTCCCAGAACCTTTTAAGATTTGCATCCAATGAACACTCCAAGTCAACATCGACAGAAGCGAAGAAACTTTGTACAGAAAAAGACAAACAACCTTCAATTTTACCCATAAGAACCCAACCAAATATGGTATTAATTGCAGAGGGGGTACCTTTACCCCCAGGAATGATACCATCCTTTAAAACAAGAGGGAAAATATCGGCACCCAAAAGAATGTCAATCTGTCCCGAAAATGAAGGATCTGCCAAAGATAAATTCTTAATATGTGGCCATTTGTCCACTGAAAACGTCCCGAGTGGCATTTTACCGCAAATTTCATCCACCAGCATCGCATCGATATCGAAAACTAAATCATTGTCATCCACAGGAGATATTTGGAAGTGAGCTCCCATGTCAGCATTAGCACACATATTGTTTAAACCGTGAATTGCCAACGCCATATTAGATATCTTCAAGTTCAATTTCCTGGCTACATCTTTTCTCAAGAATGTAACCTGTGATCCCGAATCAATAAGACCTCGAATTTGATGAGAATAACCAAATTTATCCCACAAATTTAAGATAACAGTGCCTAACAAAATATTCTCCCGGTGGGTCACAAAACCACTGAATGGTTCTTTAGGGTTTGTCGTTGATGACGTAGATTTGTTGACTGAAGGTTCCGAATTTTCAAAATGTAGTAGCGTATGATGTTTTTTGTTACACAGTCTGCATCGTTTTTGTGAAGTACAATCAGCAGCAAAATGAGACGATGCAAGACAATTTATACAAGCTTTTCGTGTTTTGACAAAATTAAAACGTTCTTTTGGAGTTTTTTCAAAAAAGGAAGAGCATTGGAAAAGAATGTGTTCTTTATTGCACAAAATACATTTAGGGCTGATAGTACTCTTCAGAGTAGAAGTACTTGCGATATTAGGACACTCTGTAACATTAGTAGATTGTGAAGATTCCAAAATTGTTTCATCGACTAAAATACCTGAATTGTTTAATTCGGTTGACGCAACATTCGTGAAAAAAGAACTCTTCTGCTTGGACTTAGAAACTAAAATTTTCGATTTTCTAGAATTCCAGTTCATGGTTTCTAACGCATTGCAATGTTTCGTAAGAAAATCAAAAACTTCTTTATATGTAGGAATATCTGTTGAAGCATGGCTCAACTCAAAGTCTTTCAAAGTGACAACATCTAATCTGTCAAGTAACATGTTCATTAAAATGAAATCCCAACCATCTACAGGAAAATTCAAATTCTTAAGGGCACACAAATTTAAATTGAATACCTCTAGAAGATTTTGTAACGATTGAACGTTTTCGTAATTTGTTACTGGCGCTCTCTCGATTTCTCTCCAATAAGCAGTAGCTAATAATCTTTTATTATTATAACGTGATTGTAAAACCGTTATGACAGTGTTATAATTATCCCCCAATAATGGTGTACATTTAACGAGAGCTAAGGGTGTACCTGTAAGTGAAGATAACAAATAATGAAACTTTTCAACATTCGAGAGATTTTTGTTGTTATGAATTAATGCGGAAAACAATTCGAAAAACGAGGGAAACTTTTTAATATCACCGTCAAATGAAGGTAAAGATATTTTAGGTAAGCTAACACTCGTTTGTTGGGTTTCGTTTATTTCACGAGCTGAGTTTGAACTAGACAAATTATTTTCTTCAGGAAGGTCGAATAATTCATAATAAACTGCCTGAATATCCGTTACCTGATCAATAAACCTTTGAGCAATTTCGTGTTCTCGTAACAGTAATTCCTCCGCTTGATCTACTGAAGCAATTAAAGATATAACCGTGTTATGGTGTTTATCAAAGTCCTTTTCCCAACGATCCAAAGATTTACAACGCATTTTAAACTTTAAAAACAGTTCAGGTGAATCTCTTATGTTTATTGACAAATTATATAAAGCATCTACATGCCTACTAATTGATTGCCGCATGGCTTGCGATTTCACAATTTTAGCACTATCTGTTGCCATCGTGAAAATTTCGTTATAAAATTATCGAACTGAATTTTATAATTATGAATATGTATAACTAATAAAACTCACTAAATACGTAGATCAATTATAGTGGCAAAAAATTTAACAGGTGTGAACGTAAACAACAGTGAACAGTATTGGTAATATAAAAACCAAAATACAAATCGTAGATGCCCTCAATTTTCCCTAAACTTTTTATGTTCAACCCACAATATCAAATGCATTTAATTTGACTTTTGATTTTGATCAAAACGTACTAAAATAAAGAAACTTCGAATCTAGCAGAACTAAGTAGCAAAAAAAATTGTATATTCGGCTCGATGAAGGATCAAAAAAATGTGAAGTAATCAATAAGTGGACTGTATATTTAAAATTAGGAGAAGCTGATTACGTAACAAAAAATATGGAAATAACTGTTTCCTTTGATATTGTAAGGTGAAATAAAATTTTGGTTATAAAATAAACTGCGAAAATATGACTCTAAAGAAAAGAAAAATACAAATTCACAGGGGAAAAATAAAAGGACTTACCAGGGTCGAACAGCACAGGGTTCAGGAGAAATGCCGCAAAGCACCAAAAGTAAAGAAAACACAATAATCTATATTTTTCGCATGAAAAATATATCGTAAAATCCAATGTATGCTCCAAACAAAGTCGAAACGCAAAATCTTCTTTCGTATAAGAAGCACAAAAATGTAAATATCTTCCGCATGAAAGTATACCGTCACCAAAATTACCGTCGACCTTTTTCAAAACAAGTCTCGACGCAATCTTCGGTCTCGTCCTCGGAATCGCACTTGTCCGGTTGACACCACATGTTATTGAATGAGTAAAAAAGGAGAGAAAGACAAGGGATTCTGTGAATTGTAACTTATGAATTAATAAAAATAAACAAACCCGTAATTGAAGGCATCTTCAATTGTAGAAAACAAACAAAATTATTAAACTAAAAATAAATTCACCGTTATAACGGAACAGAGAATTTGATCAAATATGACCTGCAATGAATAAATATTATTCTATGAATGTTCAAATAATTTATTTCTATGGCATATTTATTCAATTCTGTGTTGAGTAAAGAAATTCGATAAAAGTACTATGTTTTAATAACCATAACTCTAATTTATATCGAAAGAATCAAATAACTAATGCTGAAATGCTAATTGTATACTTTTTGTTCAAATATAGATTGTAAATACATATATTTCATACATTAAGATATTATCAAATTTGAAAATTCAATATTGCTTTATAAATATGATTGGCTCAATGTTTTTGTTTTACATTCGAGGTTTGCATAATGAAATTTTAAAAGTGTGAAGATGTAATATAGGTTGTAAATATAGTGATTCATCGAAATTTATAAATGATTGAAGGATAAATGATACAATATGATACATTCTATATAAATGGTCAATTGATAAATGTAAAACGCCATAATAATTTAAATTTGCGCAATATACCTTTAAAGAGAATAATTTCAAATATTTAATACAGTTGAAACAGAAAAATGAAATTTGAAAATCAATTTGGCGGGAATAATTGATAATATGAATATTGACTAATGTTCATAATACATTGCTTTATGAATCTTAATTCATTCATATTCAATGCTTCAACAATATTTATAAATAATCAACAATCTTTATAAATTCTTAAATTTCACTTACTTCAGTTTAATTGAATTAAAGTACATTAAATTCAAGGAGGGAACGGGCAATCTTTCACACTTCAACAGCACTCAATGAATTCCATACAGAATTTGATCAAATATGACCTGCAATGAATAAAAGGTATTCTATGATTATTCAAATAATTTATTTCTATGACATATTAATTCTATTCTGTGTTGAGTAAAGAAATTCGATAAAACTACTATGTTCTAATAACCATAACTCTAATTTATATCGAAAGGATTAAATAACTAATGCTGAAATGCTAATTTTATACTTTTTGTTCAAATATAAATTTTAAATACTTATATTTCATACATTAAGATATAATAAATTTTGAAAATTCAATATTGCTTTATAAATATGATTGGCTCAATGTTTTTGTTTTACATTCGAGGTTTGCATAATGAAATTTTAAAAGTTTGAAGGTGTAATATAGGTTGTAAATATAGTGATTCATCGAAATGTGTAAATGATTGAAGGATAAATGATACAATATGATACATTATATAAATGGTTAATTGAAAAATGTGAAAGGACATAATTATTGAAATTTTTGCAATAATATACCTTTCAAGAAAATAATTTTGAATATTCAATACAGTTGAGATAGAAAAATGGAATTTGAAAATCAATTTGGCGGGAATAATTGATAATATGAATATTGACTATTGGTCATAAAAGATTTTATGAATTTTAATTCATTCATGTTCAATGCTTCAACAATATAAATATGTACAAACATTATAAATTAAAAAATTTTACTTACATCTATTTAATTGGATTAAAGTATATTAACTTCAAAGAGCGAACAGGCAATCTTCCTCACTTCAACACCACTCAATGAATACTATTGAAAATTAGATCAAACATGATCTCCAATGGTGTTGAAATATTATTCTATGATTGTTCAAACGATTTATTTTTATGACTTTTGCAAACTATTCTGTGTTGAGTAAAAAAATTCGATAAAACTACTAAGTTCCAATATCTATAACTCTGATTCATATCGAGAGAATAAAATGAATAATGCTAAAATGCTAATTTTATAATTTCTGTTAAAATATAGATTGTAAATACATATATTTCATACATTAAGATGTAATACATTTTGAAAATTCAATATGCCTTGAAATATTATTGCCTCAATTTTTTTGTTTGACTTTGAAAATTGAAATATTAAAAAATTGAAGGTGTTATATAGGTTGAAAATATGATTTATCGGACGGTTATATGGAAATCTCTTAATCCTTTCATTTGAATGCTATCTGTATTTGAATATATTTGAATTCTATAGAGTATATATATATATATATATATATATATATATATATATATATATATATATATATATATATATATATATATATATATATATATATATATATTCATATAGAATATACATAAACTAAATATTTGCTTCTCTAAATGCTTTCATATAATGACTTCTTACACTGCAACAATTTCTGAACGAATGCAGAAATTAATTAATCTAAAACAATAGAAGACCACCATTAAACACCAAGACGATTTGAATGCTTTTATCACACCATTATTAACGCTTTTATACTGCATTATCACTTTGTTTTTTCATGGATAATATATACATATATATATATATATATATATATATATATATATATATATATATATATATATATATATATATATATATATATATACATATATATATATATATATATATATATATATATATATATATATATATAAACTCAAAATAAAAAATAAAGAATTTCATTGTGTATTATTAGTAAATAAACGTGATTCTAATCATACATATAAAATTACAAATATCCACAATATGGACTTAATAGTAAAGTTTTTGAAATTTGTATAGCAATTTTTGAACCTCAATTAAAAATACACACACTGATTATAATTCATCAATTTTTCCAATTGGTTAATGATATACTCTGTCCACTTCTAAAAATTATAAATATATGAAAAACCAATGTCCAGATACACATGTTGATAATACAGTACAAAAATTGCAAATATAAATAAAAACAGTTATATATTTTAATTTACATTTAATTTCGAGAATTAAAATAGAAAAATGTTATGCATATTACAAAAATGTATTATTTTTTTAAGCAATTAGAGGAGAGTATGATAAATTTCGCAAAGTAACAAATACAATTAAGGAATTCTACATATAAATTTTTTTGTATTTTTTTGATGATTTTCTATATATAAGAGAATATAACATATACTACATATGTATTATTTTAGTGCAATAATTAATACATCTTTACAATTTTGTATTATTCTTAGATGTTCAAATATAAATAAATCCACAAATTAAATAAGCATTGAAACACACTTCTACATTAATATTACTCTCGCATTTTAAACATAAATAAGTTCATATGGCACAACGTCACGATTATCAAGTCTTCGCACCTCATTGTTACGCTGAGTAAAAAGAGATATTTTTGAACCATATACTGCAAATGTATTAAAATTTTAAGCAGTAATTCATACATTAAGAATATATATATATTTATATATATATTCTTAAATAATAATTAATAAAATTGAGTTTACTTAATGTTAGACATTAAGCAAACCTTGATATAGTAATCCTCACATACAAATCATCAAATATAGATCCATCAAATGTAATAATTTCATTGCATTCACCATCTGAACTGCTACCTTGTATTCATTGTTGATATAACTGGCTACTTCATGTTCCTGAAGACCTATATCTTGAAAAAGCAAGAGCAACATTAATTAGAAATCTTGAAGCATTTCATTATGAAACAGAACAAAAATGTATGTTATGAGTATAGAAAAAGGGAAATTTGGATAAAATATTTTCAGAATAAAAAAGTATAAGTCTTTATTACTGAGGGCCCATGAGAAAAGTTGTTTTGAACATTTTTTTTTAAAGACATAATGGAATAAGTTATTTTAATGCACTTTCATAAATCATTCTGTGAGAACTCCAATAATTTCTGCCTAACTTTAGGAAAATTGTAGATAAAACCTATTAATTAAAAATATAGTAAGATAAATTTAGCTTACACCCTGCCAAATATATAAATACCCATGCATTTAGAATTAAAAAGGAATATGTCAAATATTACAAATTTCATGAATTAAAGTTGAATTCTACAGTAATTATTAATTTTATACCAAAGATCTAATTATTTTGTCTACCAAATAGGCTTTACAAAACACTACTCAATAATTTGAGCACAGAATCTCTGTAGCATTGTCTAGATATTTATGGAAATAGATAAATTCAACTAATTTAATACATTGAATTCATAATCTACATATTATTCTACATACTTGGATGCAGTAATCCTTTGCCAATTGTAATTAAGAATATATGAACCCAATGTAACCAAAATTGCTCATTTTTGTCCACCAGAGCAGCTCCATAATGTCATCTATTGTCCTATTTAGTTAAAACTAATCAATAGTTATGAACCTCCTTTCTTCATTGCACCTTGGAGTAGTGGGAAAGATAGCACAGTTAAATCACCCAAGGAAAACCATTGAAACTTGCAGAATGGTCCACAGGAAATGTTAAGCTATTACTTCCTGTAACAAAATGAAAATATACATTATAAATGATATTTCAACTTGTAAATCCTATTATTTACATACAGATATATTCATATAAATAACCATGCATTTATAATTGAAAAGGAATATGTCAAATATTACAAATTTTGTAAATTAAAGTTAAAATCTACAGTAATTAGTGATTTTATACCTAAGATCTAATTATTTTTTCTACCAAATAGGCTTTACAAAACAGTACTCAGTAATTTGATCCCAGAATCTCTGTAGCATTGTCTAGATATTCATGGAAATAGAAAAATTCAACTAATTTAATACATTGCATTCATAATCTACAAATTATTCTACATACTTTGATTCAGTAATCCTTTGCCAATTCCAATTAGCAATATATGGATCTAAATTTTATAGATTTGCATGTATTTATAATTGAGAAGAAATCTGTTGAATATTACACATATTGTAAGTTACCGTAGAGTTCTACACTAAATAATAATTGTGTGCATGGGCTTTGATTATGTTTTCTATTATTGAGCTTTACTTGATTGCTTTTATTATTGTTTCTACTAATTTTTAAGCTTTACTAAATTGTACTCAATAATTTGAGCTCAGAATCTCTGTGACATTGTGCAGGTATTTATGAAAATATAAAAAGTGAAATAATTTTATACATTGCACTTGTTAGTACAAATTATTGTGCATACTTTGATTCAGTAATTCCTTGCCAATTGTAATTAGCAATATATGGATGCTATATAATCAAGAATTGCTCATTCTTGTCCACCAGAACAGCTCAAAATTGTCATACAAAACAGCTCCATTACTTGAATGGCTCGTGAAAAATCATGAAAACCTAGTAGATGGCTCACTGAAGAGGTTTAGCTGCTTCTTCCTGAAACAAAATAGAAATGTACATTATTATGGCTGTATTATCATTCTATATGTAAATATATTTATACTATATGTGAATATATTCATATAATTTACATGCATTTATAATTGCGAAGGAATATGTTGAATATTAAGCGTTTTGCAAATTACCGTTGAATGCTACACTAACTACTAATTATATTAATGGGTTCTAATTATTGTTTCTATTAATTTTTAAGCTTTACTAAACTGTACTCAATAATTTGAGCTCAGAATCTCTGTGACATTGTGCAGTTGTTTATGAAAATAGAAATATTTGAATTATTTTTTACATTGAAGTTATTTTAATTCAGTGATCCTTTTCCAATTGAAAATAGCTATATATGGATCCACCTAAATCGAAAATTGCTCATTCTTAATCACCAGAACAGCTCAAAATCGTCTAATATTATGTGTACTGCATAGGAACTTCTTTCCATGCTCAATGCTGGAATAGCGAGAACATGGTGTAGACCATGGTGGTTACGGTTATCCTCAGAACCTCATTGAATGTATAATAATTCTTGAAAATCCTGAAATACAACAGAAATGTTGTTTAGCACACTTTTAATACATGAAATATGCAAAACACAATGTCTGTGACACTGGTATTTATGAATATTCAAAAATTTAGACAGTTTAATACATTGATTTCATAATGTTAAAATTATTCTACATACTTTGATTCAGTAATCCTTTTCCAATTGAAAATAGCTATATATGGATCCAATCAAATTGTTCATTCTTGTCCACCAAAACAGCTCAAAATTGTGTAATATTATGTTTAGTGCATAAGAACTTCTTTCCATGCTCAATGTTGAAATAGCGAGAAGTTGGTATGGACCTGGAGGTTACGCTTAACCTCAGAATCTCATTGCATGTAAAATAATTCTTGAAAATCCTGAAAAACATTAAAAATGTTGTTGAGAACACTTGTTATACATGAAATATGCAAAACACAATGTCTGTGACAGTGGTATTTATGAATATCTAAAATTTTTGACAATTTAATACATTGATTTCATAATCTCAAAATTATTCTACATACTTTGATGCAGTAATCCTTTTGCCATTGCATTTAGCTATATATGTATCCAACCAAATCACAAATTGTTCATTCTTGTCCACCAGAGCAGCTCCAAATCATCTAATATTATGTTTACTGCATAGGAACTTCTTTCCATGCTCAATGTTGAAATAGCGAGAACTTGGTATGGACCCTGGTGGTTACGGCTATACTCTGAATCTCATTGAATGTATAATAATTCTTGAAAATACTGAAATACAACAGAAATGTCATTGTTTAGCACAGTTTTTCTACATTAAATATGCAAAACACCTAGAGCATGATTACCACCGTTTCTATTAAATTAATATAGGTGTACCTACTTTTTTTAATATTGTCCAAAGCTGCTTAAGGTGTTATTACTTGGCCCCATAATAATTTGTACATTGTAAGGTGTCTCATTATATAGGTGAATTATAACCTGAGATTTATCAATATTATTGATTGAAATTGGGGTAATATGTTTGTTTATAACATAGAGACGGGTTCAACGTGTATGTATTCTTCTTATTTGTGTGAATTCATTCCATCCAAATTGTCCTACGTAGCATTTTGTTCTTCCTTCGAGAGCATTGAATTAAATTGAAATTCATTTCACCGTGAGTTTGAATTTTTAGAAGAATTAATCCTGAAATCAATATTATTGATTTAAGCTTATTTCTACGTATTTTTCCAAACCTACCTGTAAAGGTTATGACCTCTGAACGCGATCTATTCAAACACATGTAATTACGCTAATCCAACGAAAATACTTATTTATCTCCGTCGTAATCTTGATAAATAGCTATTTTGATATACATTCTGAAATAATTTCATTAGAAAAGTGTGCAAATATACGATTTTTCATTCCATTCAATTCGGAGTTGAAAATTGAAAATGCAGGGGCTACCGCCGTGAATGAAAATTAATTATTTCAAAAGAAAAATGACATTATCGATAAACAAAAGTATTTATACACACATTTCAAAAGAATTTACGGCACTACAGGTAAGAAAATCGTCGGTCGGGACCTACAGGTACGTTTCCATTCCTACAAGTCGCGTTGGAAAGGACTTGTAAAATCCCCATACAACAGTCACTTGGCTTACAGGTCATTCCTACGGCACATGTCGGCACATGGTTTTGTTTTACTGTTTCCATTTCCTAGAAATGTTGCAAAAATACTCAGTCCCTGTTCGACACTGTGCTTGAGCAGGTGCGTTTATTGTGTAGGTACAAACATGGAAAACGTCGTAGCTGCCTCTGCCTTTGTGGTTATTGCGGGTGCATACTGTGAACTCAAGAAAAAAAGGCGTAAACGTCCAAGGTGGTGGGTCAGAAGTTTTTTAGCGAAACGTGATTCAGAAGGAGCCTACAATTCCCTGATGAGAGACTTACGTCTTCAAAGTGGGTTTGACAATTTTGTTCGAATGACGGCAGCAGATTTTGAGTTGTTATTAAATCTGATTGGTCCCGAGATTACCAAAACTAGGTCATGTCGACTTCCAATATCTCCGGGAGAAATGTTGGCTGCCACCCTACGATACTTGGCAACAGGGGATAGCTACAGTTCAATCATGTACCTACACCGGATCTCAAAAGCGTCAATTTCAAGATTTATACCCGTAGTGTGCAAGGCTATCGTTTCATCATTAAAAGACTATATTCAGGTAAATATGTTCAAATTTATTCGAAAAAATATTTTATGTCATGAAATAATACCTACGTATAATATTCAATTGTGTACTTATGTAACTGTTAATAGTAAATATCATAGTAAATTGAAAATTAGTGACAATGGTGTACATATAAAACACTTCTTATGTTTGATCGTATCCTATTGGTAGAAAGAATTTTGCAGGACCTCATAATCTTCTACTGGGGTTTGGTTTGTTTGTAATTCTACAGGAGACAGCTGTGGTTGCTGGTTGTTTGCTTGAGGGGAAGGGTATGGACTAGGTGAAGAACTACTAGCATAGTTATGTTGGTTGTATCCAGGAAATGTTTGCGGCGGTTGCGCACGGTAAAATGTGTTCTGGCTATTGTTCCATGGAGGAAACATGTTTACTCCTGCTCCCCCACATTCAGCTTGGTACAAGATATTGGAAATACTATGACGTATCCAAGCTTTAGTTGTCCTATCTTGGAACTTTTTCAATGATTCTCCTACATATTCTCCAAAACATTCGTCCTCACCCTTATTTGTAGTCATAGCTGTTGTTAGCACTTCATATGCGTGATTGATTTTCTTTTCCAAACCACCCACTTTCGCTGGTGGCTTACTTCCTTTGTTTGAGATTGTTCTTTTTCTGGTTGGTGGCTCTTGGGATTCCTGTTGCGCTGATCTTTTGACTTCTTCAATGACAGGTTCTGATCTAGTAGCCCTAGCAGCCCCGTCGTTATCTTCGGGTGGATCGTTATCCTCAGGAACACTCTCATCTCGTTCTTGGGTTAAGTCATCTTGGGTCTGAAAAAGAACAAAATAATTAGCTACATTCTTTGAACCAAGTAGTATATTTTGTACATTGTATAGTACACGATTATATAAAGTTTTTCTGTACATTATTAATTATTTTCAGGTACCAAATAACGGAGAAGGGTGGAATGATGTGGCCGGAGGGTTTGAATCAAAATGGAACTACCCAAATTGCATAGGAGCCCTCGATGGGAAGCATGTTGTGCTTCAAGCTCCAGCCAATAGTGGTAGCCTTTATTACAATTATAAAGGAACTTTCAGCATTGTTTTAATGGCACTATGTGACGCAAACTACAACTTTTTATTTGTTGACGTAGGCGTTCAGGGCCGTGAATGTGATGCCGGTGTTTTTTGGATACAGACCTATATGCTGCGCTGTATCAAAACAAACTAAACATTCCTAATGGACAGTGTTTACCAGGAAGAAGCGTGGAAATTCCGTATGTTATAGCTGCCGACGATGCGTTTGCTCTGTCAGAAAGATTGATGAAACCGTTTGTGGGAAAACATGTAAAGGGCACCATTGAAAGAGCCTTTAACTATAGGCATTCGAGAGCAAGGAGGGTGATAGAAAATGTTTTTGGGATAATGAGTAGCGTTTTTCGAGTACTTAGAAAACCCATCCTACTTCAACCAGAATCAGCTAAATGGGTGACACTGAGCTGTGCTTATCTGCATAATTTTTTAAGAAAAAATTCTTCGGCTAATATCTACAGCTCCGCCCAGACTTTCGACTCTGAAGACAGCAATGGAAATGTCATCAACGGCACTTGGAGGAGTGAAGGACAGGAACTTACCGGACTTCGGTGGTGCAAAAATAAAGGGGAAAATCCCGGTGTATGTGTTCGTCAAGAACTGGCTCACTTTTTCACAGTCGGCCATTGCCATGGCAGCAACGATACGCCTAGGACGGCAAAGCGTATTCTTATCAAGTTATTATTAAGTGTATTATTACGGCAGTTAATATTATTATTATTTGTATTCGTAGTGTATTATTAAGTTTATTGTTATCTTCACTAGCGCCCAAAACGGGTTAAACTAATCATTTTGTTACTATAGAAACTATTAGAATGGTTGTATACTGTAAAATATTAATCATATTTTGGCAAGACACCTTTTTTTTAACTGGTGCGCCCTTTCATTGACCAAAATTAATATTACACTAGTATTATATTGCTTATGATATCATGTTATAAAACATTCATAATGAAAGAAAGTATACTAGCATTGTTGTATTGTACTCGATTTTGGTTTTAAACCATATACTTTCCGCAATAATTTGTTTTTTATTTTGATGTTGAAATAATTAAAATCAAAAGATTTAAACAAGAATCAACAACATATATTCAATATTTTACTTACCAAATTTAAATTCAATGAACTCGTGTGTGGTAGATTCTCAGTCGATTCGCCCAGAAAGCTTAAAAGTGAGTAGTAACACCACTTAGGCACGTAGACGTCACTGGCACCTGCCCCACTCTTTTTGCTTTTCTCAATCTTCGTTTTTTCCCTCAGATACTGCGAACGAATATTATGAAGTTTCTTTTCTATTTCATCACTTTTTGATCCTAATGCCTCACTTATTCGTTGCAGGGCATCAACACGGCTGTTTGAGTTTTTGTGATGTGCACTTCGAACATTCCACAAAACAGACTCCTGTTCAAACAGTTCGATCAGTTTGGTAGTACGGCATTTGGTCCACTCCATTACAGTGACGTACAAATTAACAGGGAATAACTACACAACACAAAACACACACGATCCACGCGAGACACACGTTGGAATCTGAGGCAGAGAGGTTAGATTTTGCTGTCAGAAGGATGTAAACAGTGGTCTGCGCATGCGCAAGTCCCAGGCACAACTCGCAGGCCGTTTCCATTATCCGGGCACAAGTCACGGGCACATGTTTTGTCGCGCAGTCGGCTGCGACATTTTTGTCCCGGGCACTTGTGCCGCGACGTGTGCCAGACCGTTTCCATTCTGCAACTTGTGCCGGGCACATGTGCCGCGACATGTCGCAGAGAGTTTTGTTGTAATGGAAACGGGGCTTAATGGGGTATATATTGAACTTAGACCCTTTATATCCGTTTTGTTGTTAACTGTGTTATCTATGTTCATTTGAATAAAAATCATTTCTAGCATTTCTCGAGATTTAAGATTTCTCTCCGCTGTCAGTATTTTAGTTCTTCCGTAGTCGAAATCGTGTTTTTCAGATTGTTTGTGCTTGTTCAGTGCGGTGTTTGCAGTTTTAGCATATTTATGGCCTTTTAATATGTCTTGTAGACGTTGAGCTGTTTGTCCGATGTATACTTTATCGCAATCCTTGCAGGGTATGCCATACACCAGGTGGGATCTTTTATCGATTGGAATTTTGCTCTTCAGATTGGTATACAGTTGTCTGATTTGGTTCTGCGGTTGGTGTGCTATCTGTACGTTGAAGGGTTTCAAAATGTTGATCACTTTGGGTGTTACGTGTGTAACGTATGGCATCGGTATATATGTTTTTCTATCCGCTGAATCTGGTGTGTTACTTCTTTGCACTGTGTTGTATGTCCTATGTACCCGACTCTTTAGGCTTTTCTGTATTATATGTGTAGGGTATTAATAGTGTATATATATATATATATATATATATATATATATATATATATATATATAATTTTCGAAAGTTTACTACTGACCTTATTTAAGATTTAAAATAAAGCATTCACCGGTATTAGGTCATTTATTGAAAATACAAATTTATATTACTCGTTTTATACTCGGCTATTAAGCCATTTTCAAATAC
The DNA here is from genome assembly GCA_030704895.1 of Henosepilachna vigintioctopunctata. Lineage (NCBI taxonomy): Eukaryota > Metazoa > Arthropoda > Insecta > Coleoptera > Coccinellidae > Henosepilachna > Henosepilachna vigintioctopunctata. The sequence continues at coordinate 1,000,516 of JARQZJ010000013.1, forward strand.
ATACATATATCAAACACAATTTACAAAGAGAGCAACATGTTAGCGTGAATATATTTTTCATTTTGATTCTCGCAAAATATTATGATATATTCTACCAAATTCTTCGATGTCAATTCTCGAATTTATAGCTCTTATTTCTTCTTTTTGAATATTTATCATTTCCAAAATATTTCTTTTATATTGCTTTTTTTCTTCCGTGAGAATTTTCGGGTTGTCTAGATCGAATTGGTGAATTTTTTCGATTGCGTGTTTGGCCAGTGCGGTGCATTTTTTATTCGTCTGGATAGAATATTTATGTTCATCTATCCGTCTATGTAAATATTGTTTCGTGTTTCCTATACAACAAGCTTCACATTCTTTACAATTTATCTGATATATAGTATGAGTTTTGTTTCTGTCGTTAACTTTATGTCTAAATTTGGTGCATATTTCGTTTGTGGAATTATTTGGTCGATTACAAACCTTTATGTCATATTCTTTTCATATTGACTATATATTTTAGGGTGGGTCGAAAAAAATCGATATTTTTTTTTCGGATCGTAATACCGCGGAAAAGTTGCTAAATGGTATGACTAAATAGGGGAAAAAATATAAAAATTATCGGATGTTATCTTCCGTTCGCGCATGAGCTCTAAAGTTTGATTAAATTTTGAAAAAATTAAAGTTTTTTGGAAATTCTTAATAATTTTTTTTATTACGATATTTAATATGTAATAGGGAAAAATGTCATCTACGACACACTAATGAATTAATATAAAAATACTGGTATTGAGTTTTAACATCTTCCGTTCGCGCATGGGCTGTAAAAATAGCAAAAAAGTGTTGAAAACCTCAAAAATGTGGACTTAGGAAAAATAAATATATACAAGCTTCAACATATTATTGATGTATTATCCAATAATTACAAAGTACATATTTCACTTACGAATAGATTACATGTCTGGTAGTTTGAACTGTCTTTTGTTATCAAAGGCTGGCATCGTGGACCTTGACTTAAGTGTCGTTCTTATGTACCCGTCTCGAGCTGCAGATCCGCAAACCTTAGCAGAAGCCTCGCTCACCAACTTGACGCTTCTCTCCACTGCTTGAGTATGGACTGGCATCTTCTGTGATAGGATTTCCCACTTCGGTACTTCTTCTGTTTTGATGTAGGTTTTCAGTTCATCATCAGTGACATCTTTCAATAGAGGCGGCGAAGAAAATTCACAGTTTGTCCAATAATTTAATTCCGTGTAGTCTGTTGCGGAAAAGTTTAGCTTAGGTGCCACGTACGTTCGAATTGTTTTCCTCTTTTGGTCTCTTTCTCTTGCCTTAATGATGCGGCGGAGGCCCAGTTCTCTTATATGTTTTCTGGGATCTTGAGTCATAGTAATCATAACATGTTCTGGATGCGCAAAGAACCCATTTCTCTCTATAACTGGGTCAATTACAGCTTTGAGTTCATCTTTAAGATATCTTGAGGTTTCAATACATTGGTGCACGAGCTTAGGGCCATCAGTAAAAAGTTTGGTCTTCTTAATACAAAACCACATCGGCATATATGACTTCAGAATGAATATTACTATTTCCTGGAACTCAGCAGTTGGATTTTCTTGACTAATGTAGAGTCTTAAAGCACGGTTAGCTGTTGTTAGCCACCTGGAGTGAGACAAAGGTCCTGGATCCCTGATTGATAAATCTTTTGGGCATTCACCTGATTTAATCGCTTCTGATATTTCCAGCAAATACTTCTGATCCTTACTAAGAGTTTTTTTGTCTATCTCAGGGATTTGGCAATCAATACTTTCAAACTGCACTACTGGAAGTGTTTCACATTTGATCAATTTCCCACCAATCGGTCCTTTCAAAGAATTTGGCCCGGTCGACTTACCATCTAAATACTGAAATAAATGGCGGAAGGGTAGTTCATTAAAATGAAGAAGACAAACTGCCCATTGCAGAGGCTTACCTAAGTGTGTTTCAATACGGCGTATTATACCGTTTTTCAATCCGGTGTTAACATTGGTGCCATCACAGCCAATAACGACTAATTCGTCCAAAGAAATGTCATTGCTTGTCAAATAGGATATAATAGAGGTCGCAATATCCTCTGAACTTCCTGAATTCGGGGTCACGTGACCCAGAAATATATTACCAGGTTCTTGTATAAGCACGTAATGTTCCTCCTTTACCACTCTTTTAAATCGTTTTGAATGTGCCTCTTGTACCACAATAGTGTCGTCTTTACGGCCATCAAAATATAGCCCAATTAGCTTATTTTCTGTTATAGAACTGGACAAATCAGCCCAAACATTGTGTTTTTCTCTTCTTATTTTACACTTGTCAACTACTTGTGAATTGTCGCTATTAGTTACCACGCCAACGTCCTGCAAAACACTTGAGGCTATTGCTGCTGTAGCACGATCGGAAACACCGTAACGATCACTAGTTAATGCAGTAGATTTAAGGTTAATCCTCATTTGCCAACCGGATTTCTTTTTTGGAGATTCAGGTATGAATTCTTGGTCACTGTCACAGCAATCGTCACTGGAGGTCAAGGATTCATCACGTTGTTCAGTTTCGGAAACTTGGACATCTACTTTTGGTTTTGGACAGCTGGAACTAGATTTCCTCTGTAAAGATTTGGCACGTTTCTTTGTTTCATTTAAGTCCACACCTCCAATTTTGCCAATGCCGTGAGTGCGTAGTGAATAGATAAATTTCAGCTCAAGTAAAGGTATTTTTTTAAGCTTTTCACAAGTACAAGTTATTGAGCAGATACACTGGCATTGATCCGGTGTTTTATGACAGGTACATTCAAGGGCAATGGGGCATTTGCATGCCGCAATGTCAAAAAGCAAACAGCACTTTTTCTTAAAATCATCAAGGTTTCTCTTAAAGACCTCCTTGTTTTTGTCTCGAGTATGAGATTTTCTTAAACTATAATACTTGTCATGCAGTGCAGTCAACAGTTGTACTACTCTCTTATCACTTACGGTGGGAATTGATGCTCTATTGTACAAACACACTATTTTGCCAGCTATTGTATTGGCTACTTGTCCAAAACTAACTCTTTTGTTGTTTACTTTAACTGCTAAATTATACCTCTCATTCGATATACATCGAAGAACGTCCTCTCCTGTAGGGAGCTTGTTAGGCGGCAAGTCTCTTGGTGTACCGAAAAACGGACACTGGAATTCTTGTCTAGTGATCACTGTCTTTGATAATGCCATCATTCATTGCACAATTGTTCAAAAAACTACACCAAAATATGAAATTTGGAACACACACTACGCAACACATCCACCGCACTCAAGAGACAACAGCAGACTGGCACACAAAATTGCGCGGCAGACCACTGTAATGGCTGCCTGCAGCGGAGAGGGGGTATCACGTGACGGTCGTTGACCCGCTAGTGGCGCTGACACTGACAGTAAGTTTTATATCGCTGTGCGCGATCGAAAAACCAAGCCTAATTACTTCTGAATTTTTTTCTTTAACTATCAGAACATGTATAATCAGATATTAGGTATTACATTATTGATATCTGTAACTATACATGAAAAGAAAATAGGACAAAAATCCGATTTTCTTGTATTTTGGCTATATTTGGATGTCCATGCGCGAACGGAAGATGTTGAAGTGCAATACCGGTATTTTTATATTACTTTATTAGTGTGTCGTAGATGAAATTTTTCACTATTACATATTAAATATCGTAAAAAAAAAATTATTACAAATTTTCAAAAAAAATTATTTTTTTCAAAACTTTAGAGCTTATGCGCGAACGGAAGATAACATCCGATAATTTTTATATTTTTTCCCCTATTTAGTCATACCATTTAGCAACTTTTCCGCGGTATTACGATCCGAAAAAAAAATATCGATTTTTTTCGACCCACCCTAATATATATATATATATATATATATATATATATATATATATATATATATATATATATATATATATATATATATATATATATATATTTTTTTTATATAGTCAAGTCAATATTCAGATTTTCAATTGAAATATTTTTTTTATAGAAGAAATTGCAAGATTTCCTACATAAATTAAATTTCAATGGAATGAAATGAAAATCATTTATGCACGTCAAATAGTTTCAAAGTTCCCAAACAATAAACTAATATGTTTCTTTTCTTTATTATATATATATATATATATATAGTATATTGTATTGGATATTTTTCCTGTTATTTCAAACGGGCCGATTCTTAAGTTGTCCATCTTGTTTCTATTCATTTTGTTTCCGTTTTCAATATAAACCAGTTCTCCTATATTAAATTCTATGTGTTTTCTTCCTTTATCAAATATTTTTTTATTATAAGTATGGGATCTTATTGTTCTCTCCAGTGCTTCTTCTCTATCTTTAATCCATCTATCTATATTTGTTGGTTGTCGTAGTTCTTGTGGTAAGATACTGGTGTCTTTTCCTTCTAATAAATATTCTGGTGCAAAGCCTGTCACCGAGTGTTCGGTTTCATTATATTTATCTATACATTCTCTTGCAACTGATGTCCAGGATTTCTTCTCCTTCTTTTCATTGATTTTGCATCTCATTTTATTTACTAGTGTCTGGTTCAATCGTTCATTAAGTCCATTTGAAAATGGAGTATCTACTGCAGTAAAAATTAGTTGTACATCATTATCTGTCAGAAATTCTTTAAATTCTTTCGAATTTAATCCTGAATATTGGTCTGCTAGTAAAATATCAATTTTTTCTGTCTCTAGAACCTTATTCACTAACTTAATGAAATCCGCAGCACTCTGTGTTTTAGATGTTAGAATGAACGCAAATCTTGTGAAATGATCAACCAACAAATGTAGGTATTTCTTTGTAGATCGTTGTCCTCCAAAGCCACCAATAGTATCTATCGACATTATTTGAAATGGTTTTGTCGCTGGTCCCAGATGCGACATCAATCCGTATTTATTTTGGCCTCTAGACTTATTCTTGATACAGGTGTCACAAGTCTTACATATATTTTTTATATTTTTTGTTAGACTCTTGGCTGTATAATATGGGCTTATCTTATATATCATTTGCTGGATTCCTAAATGGCACCATTTGGTATGTACTTCTTTTATTAGTGTTATACTTGATTCTTCAGTTAATATAATTTTCTCCCTATTTCTTATTTTTTTGTAGAGTATTCCATTTCTTTCAATCAATTTGTGTTTTTCTTTTTCTATTTTCTGTTGATCTGCCTTAATATCTTCTAATTTTATATGATTTACCATCTTTAATACTTCTTCTTCATTATCATTCTCTTCCAATACTGGATTTCTGCTGAGACTATCTGCTTCTGTGTTATTTTTTCCAGGTATATATTTAACATTAAAGTCGTATTGAGACAAATAAAATGTCAATTCACCGAGTTCTTCATCTGTTCTTGCTTTTATGTTGAGATTTTCTAGTGGTTTGTGATCCGAGAAAACTGTGAATTTTCTTCCAATTAGCCAGTATTGCCAGTATTTAATTGCTTCTTTGATTGCTAAACATTCAAGGTATATTGCCTTCTTCCTTTTTTGTGTGTCATTAAGTTTCTTTGAGAAATATCCAACTGGTTTTCTTTTCCATCTTTTTGTATCTGTTTCAATATTGCACCTATACCATTCAGTGAAGCATCTGTGTAAATTCTTATAGGTAAATCTTTATCGAATATTTCCAGTACTGGTTGTGAGCATAATATCTTTTATATCTGAGAATGATTTCTCACATTCTTCTGACCATGTAAATTGTATATTTTCTTCAGTAATCTATGCAGTGGATCTAGTATTATTGAATTGTTAGGTATGTATTCACGGTAGAAGTTGATCTTGCCTAAAAATTGTCTAACGTTCTTTTGAGTCTTCGGTGTTGGAAAATTTCTTATTGAAATAATGTTATCTTTGATAGGCTGCATTGTGTTGTTTCCTATTATATGTCCTAAGTATTTTACGGATGTTGCTGCAAATGTGCATTTTTTAAATTTTAGTCTGAATCCTTCATTTATTATTGCTTGTAGTACTTGTTCTATGTGTTCTATATGTTTTTCAAATGATTGTGAAAATATTAAGATGTCATCAATGTAATTTTCTGTAAATTCTTTTAAGTTATACTTTCTCAATATATTCGATAAGATTCTCTGGAAAATTGCAGGTGATGTTTTCAATCCAAATGGCAGGCATGTCCATTGGTAGTGTCCTTCTTGTGTAACAAATCCTGTTTTCTGTCTGTCTTCAATGCGTAGTGGTATAGACCAGAACGCGGAATTTATGTCCAGTGTGGTAAAATATTTACAATTTCTTGCTTTTATTATCAAGTCACTTATCAATGGAAATGGTTGTGCTTGTGGTACGATTATCTTATTTAATTCTCGGAAATCAATGCAGAGTCTTGATTTGGTGTTTTCATCTCTCTTAAAGGCCAATGTAACTGGTGCTGAAAATGGACTATATGATTCTTCGATTAAGTTGTTTTTTAGTAAATTTGCTATCTGATTTTCTATTTCTATTTTGTCCTCTATTGTACAACGGTATGGCCTTTTGCTGCAGTATCTATCTACGAGTAAGTCTATCCGGGCTTCATATTCTTTTACTGTCCCTACATCATATTTATCTTTGGCGAATACATTATCATATTTATCTATTAATCTTTGTATTTGTGTCTTCTTGTTATAGTCTAAATGATGTAAGTTTGTAATAAATTCATTTTTATTCACATGCTCATTAAAATTTATTCGAATTTCTTCTTCTGCTTTTTCTTCTAATCTATTCATAGTTTCTGTCTCTATTCTCTCTTTCTTTTGTATTATTCTTAAATCTTCATCTTGGGTTAGGTTAAATTTTTTTATCATGTCCAGTCCTATAATGAAATCTTCAAAATCAACATTGTCTACAATAAACACATCAACATTTTCTTCTACATCAAAAATCTTTACTTTTATGTTTATTAAACCTTTCGTGTATGTCACACCATTGACAGTTTTTAATTTTATTCTATTTGCATCTTCTGAAACACTCTGTATTTTTACTAATCTTTTGTTGATTAGAGAGACCTGGGAACCTGAATCATATGTTCCATTTACTAGTATTTTGTCTTCTAATAACATTTTTATTTTTATCAATGGTGTGATTACTCGTTTTTTGTTTCTTCGTTTAGATTAACTTCTAATACCGAATTACTTCCAATGATTTTACTTTCCTTTCCTTCTTTTTTAAACCAACATGACTGTTCTGGGTGATATCGGGTACCTTTATTCAAATTTTCGCAGATTTTACATGGCTTCTTATTTATAATGTGTTTCTTGTTATCTTGTTTATCTTCTCTCTTTTTAATAAAGTTACTGTTGACCAATCCTTCGCACTTCTTTATTTCATGAAGCAATCCTGTTGAATTTTCGCACTTTTCTGGATCAATTCTGTTTCTTATATATTCAGGTAAGCCAGCTGCTATCAGCATCACTAGAGTTTTCCCCCAATATCTTCATCCATTTCTAATAACAGTTTTTCTTTTCTTATTGCATATTCCATCAGAGATCCTTCTTTATGTCTGTAATATATAGCATACATTCCTGTACTCCATCCTTTATCAGCAAATGTTTCCAAAAATTTTTCTTTCCATTCCGACCATTCTGCTTCTATTTTCAGGGTTTTCAGTGTAGCCGAGTGCCAGTCTGCACATGATTTGTCCAGAAATAATCTTAATATTTCTATCTTTGTTATATCTTCATTAATTTCATGTCGTTTGCATTCTTTTTCAAATGTATCCATCCATTGTTTTGCATTTGTGAATTTACAAACAAATTTTTCAATCATAAATCTTTCTGATATATTTTTTAAATTCAATTTGTTTTCTTTTTTTGGAGTAGTATCTTCTGATTTTGTTTGTTTTATTTCGTTGAGGTACATATCGTTGAACATTAGGTTTTCATCTTCGTCAAAATAGGTATTTATCATTTCTTTTTCACTACAAGTTATCCATATTGTTCTCACTGCACCTCTTTGATTCAAGCTCCTTTTTAATCGTTTAAAGCTGTCCGTTTTGCTGAGAGCGACATGTTTACTTGCAATTTTATCATCTTCTTCCAAGGTATACTTCTTGTTATCTTCTGTTGATATTGAGGTTATAATGATAACATTTGACTTTTTGTCTGTTTTTGATGCTACGTATGTGAAGGTAAATTTGGCATGTTTCACAAAAACCTTACTTATCTAACACAGTCTTACCTGTAAACAAAGAAACTACAATAAATGTTTCTTCTTCCCCTCTTAATGTACGGAACTTATAAATTATAAATTTTATTTAGTTTGAACAATAAAATATCAGTCAATCTATCTCAACAGCACATTTCGTGTTTTGACAGTGACAGACCACTGACAATTTAGTAAACGCGGCACAATTAGGCGCGTTCAGAAATTAAAGAAATATATATATATATATATATATATATATATATATATATATATATATATATATCAAAGTTTTTGTTTGCATTCGATTTAGCTTTGGGTTTCCTAGTTGTTAAATTTGGCCTCTTCCTTTTTGGCATTGTTTATTCTTAAATGTGCTGAAAGTTGTTATATTATAATTGAGTACGGTCTTATTAACAAAAGAGAATTCGTTATTTACATAATGCTATAAAAAAATATTCATCATTATTATCCTAAAAAACTTATAAATCAAAATTTATATGGAAATTATGGCAATGTTTGAACGCCAATAAAACAATTTATATTCAATATAAATGGACGGTTAAAAAACTTTTAACAACTTATATGCCTGCAACCGGGTAATATTTATTGTAAGAATAATTAAAACGCCGGTCCATATGTGAGAAGTACAATTTTGCAATGCAGTCTTCATCGTGCTAAAATTTTTTTGGATTTTTATTATTTTTTTGTTCATAATCGGCAAGGAAAAATTCACAATCGGAATTATACTCTAAGCAACTCGCAGAAATTAACGTTTTCAACCAAACTTGCAGTTCTTAAATGTATTCCTATTTTGATAACGGAACTTAAATACAGTGTCATTATCAAAAGACGATTATAGCTAATATAATGCAAGTATAGTTTAGGTGATTGAAATATGTGGATAATGAAGTTGGGAAGAATAGATCAAATTGGGTTTTAGATTTACATACATGAATGAGATATATTGGCCAGATTCGGCGAAGAAGGAGTAATCATCTCTCACTTTAAGTCTCATAATATTATTATAAACAATATTTCTTGCAATGGTACCTTCATCCGACCGAATGAGGTTACCTTGTAATTTGTTTTTCTTCATCTCAACTTTGATAGAATTCCAATCACGAACTCTTGAAAATGCAATGTAAGGTTGGCCGTGAGAGAAAACGGTATTTTCAAGATGAATACTTACTCGATCGATTGGTCTTGTGCTTTATTTGTAGTAAGAGCGAAACAAAGTTCGAGTGGAAATTGTCGCCGCTTCAAAACAAATGGTATGTTTTTGTCCGTGGACGTCAAGGCCATGCGAGGAATAAGGACTTGTTACTGGTCCGCAGAAGCGACCAGTAACAATTTCAGCAGTTAGAAGAAATTCGGAAACAGTCAACACCAACAACCGAGTACCGTTTATCAGACCGTCTTGGAGTGATAGATTCCGTAAAAGAATTACGGGAACTCCCACCTTCAAGTCGAGCCGATGGAGAGGCATTCCACTGGGTGTTATACTGTGTTCAAATATTCTTCTGAAAAATTAGCTTTTTCTTCTTCGTTAACCAACTGTTACACTGCTCATTTTTGGGACAGAAAATAGTTCTTCCAGCAAGTACGCGTAGATTCTCCGTACCAATTGCTGACAGATCACCATAAATATCCCTTACTACGTCATCTGTCACACAATGGGAAGGAAAAAGTACGCTGTCATCTGGAAGGCCATTTCCTCTCCCATCAATGATACCTTGTCCCAGTTGCGAAAGCCATGTTGCAAATCCTTGTTCCCCAGGTCCAGTTCTCATATTTTCGGTCAGTTGTAACACCTGGAAATGTTCCCACGACCGACAATTCGTGAAGAAGAGTTCGATCTGCTGAACTTTACCACTGGCAACAGGTAGCAGCTGCACCACATTTCCACCTAGCAGTACACACTTTCCACCGAATGGTCGGCAGTCGTTGCATACGTCTTGAAGAAGATTATCCACAGCATTCAAAGCGTAATAACTTACCATGGTAACTTCATCTCAAATTATCAATCGAACATTCCTTAATAGCATGGCTTCTTCGCTTTGTGCAGTTATCGAAGAATGAGAGTCCGGTCCAAGGTTCAGAGGTAATCTGAACGCCGAATGAGCCGTCCTACCATTCTTCAATAATAATGCAGCTATACCTGTAAAAGCCACGGCTTTAACAGGAATATTTTGGGAAGTCAAGATCGAAATTAAGGTATTGTACAAATAGGTCTTTCCTGTGCCTCCGCTGCCTTGCAAATAAAAATACCTTGGATGTTATGAAAGAGAAGAATTAACCGCATTCACAACCACATCGAATACTTTACGCTGCCCAGAATTCACCTCTTCGGGGTTGAATATTTCAATATCACCAATGGTTTCGACAGGATCTTCGTCGATATCTAGCAGATCTTCATCGGCCTCAGCATGATAATCGGGGAGATTGAAATTCCTTGCAGTATTACCCAAATAACGTAAAATATGATCAATACGTATGAGAGCTTTCGTTTCAGATGTGCGTGCGGAGAAACCGAATCTTCGATAATCCTCGCTCATATATTCCTCATATTTTCCTTGAAACTGTCCCACAAAGATAAAGGACGTCCGACTTCGCAAAAACATAATAAATATGCGAACAATTTGCGCATTCTACCGGGCATATCCACCAGGGCAGCATGTTGCAAGGTTCTTTTCCATTCTTCGTCAGAACAAATCAAATATCTTTGTTGAGCAGCTTCTTGGAACGTATTTTAAACTATACCGTTTACTGTGAGGAGATCTCGAAACGATTTGGGTCCAGGTGTGTGGAGCAAGAGAATTCGAAGGTGAAACTTTTCTAGATGTTTCGGACTGATGGTATACATCCGCGGAATGACATTACATTTTCGTTGTCTTTTATGCCAACAATTTCAGTATATATTTATTCGCTTCCGAGTTCCCTGTCTTCAGTTGGAAAGAGGCTTCTAAAACAGAAAGTTTACTCTGGTTGTTCTGCAGCGCAATCTCCTCTTGGCCGTCATTGAAATACACCGTACGTTCTCCTGGTAGATGAACGGGCAACCTGAAGATTGAATGACTCTCCAAGAATTGAAAATTCCAGCAATCTCCAGGCTGCCTCTCCCGACGAAACATACCGCTATTCAAGAAACGCACTTATTTCGTCGAAAATTATTTCATTTTCTACCCGAATAACGACGGCATTCTGACCTTCATTGATATATTCGAAAATATATTTGCAGGCCATGCATGACATTGGAACACACTTCTATGTTAATGTGGCTTTCGTATTTCAAACATAAATACGGATTGTGTGGCACTACGTCACGATTATCAACTCTTTGCACCTCGCCGTTACGCCGATTTAAAACCTCGAAGCGTCCGTTATTTCTGCGACGATATTGTGATCGCCTACCACCATCAATATTCGTGTGTTCGACGAAGGATTTAGGATAGCCTTTGAAACAGATATCATCTTCCATACACGCGGAATTTAAGCCCCGAATTAAGGAAGCCATTACTAAGCCAAAAAGACGCGTATCTGCTTCCGGAAGCTCGGAACAAATATAGTTGTCTACGTCTTCTGTTTCCCGCAGTTTATCCTCATCACACAAAGTCAAAAGGCAATGCATGTGAGGTGAACCCCGTTTTTGGATTTCGATGACATAAACATACGCTACAACTGTACCGAAAATTTTGCTTTTTAAAACATCCTCGAAAAAGTCTTTCCTTTTCTGTTCAAAAACGCGAGCAATTAATTCCGGTCGATCTTGTGGATTCAATAAATTAGAGCCCAGGTTCTCTTCGTTTTCTCGCCATTGAGGATTGCCAGTTGAAATCACTAATAAAGATGGTTTGCCGTATTTGCAAACAATCGCCATAGCGTCCTGATAATTTTGAACCATATACCTCGGACCGCCGGTGAAAGTGCTCGGTAAATTTACAACGCGACCCGCTCTAGTTTCGTTAGTTTCAAGATTATGTACATAATGTTGCAGTCCAACGTAACTTTCAGCACGCAGTCGAGATTGATTTACACGGTTGTAATTTAATTTATCACCTTCTAACTCGACGTATTTGTTAACGATGTACTGTTGACAAAGTTTTCCGCACTACAAAATAGAGTTGAATTCTCCCGAACGTCGCATAAGCCGATAGCAGTCGAATTCTCTCTTACTAACGCAAGTTCTGCAGATACGCTGGTGTCTCTCTAAATTCATGGACCAGCCCAATTCGTCGTAAGGAAAAAGGAGCGGATAACAAACGGGATCAACGATTGGAGACAATTTCGGAATGTCCATGAAGCCAGTTTGTCTGTAGTAAACGCGTACTTGTCCGGGCGGTGGGACTTCACCGTCAAAACTGCGGAATACAGCTCCGATTTCGTTTGAATTAGAAGGAGCTGCGTGAACTTTCCGATCCGTAACGGATATCCTATGAAAATACAGCACCAGCCGAGAAACACGGTCTACGCCATGCGCGATCTCTTCGTTTCGTGCCAACTGACCCAACGAAAAATATTGTTGTGCGAAAGGGTTCACGTTCCGTAAAACAGAATCTATCTGTTCCAGTAAATCCAGATCGCATCCTCTTCTCAACGCATTAGCTGCTCGTTTCTGCATGGCTTCTCCTGCATATAAGAAGTACAGAGATTCAAACTGTACATTAGATGTATCGATGTTAGATACGGTGTGGTATATTTGACCTGATATAACCACAACCGGAGCGCCTTGGCCTTATTTTGTTCTTTGAGTAGCCTTCGTACAACCGAATGCTAGTAGGGTGTTATACTTACGAATCTCCTTGATGAATTTCGAAGACTTTGGGTGTGAGTTGGTCAATAGTGCTGTAAATAAATCTGGATAGTTGGTGTTGTGTACTGGAATTCGAAGAGATCCTTTTTTACAACACAATTTGTTCTCAGCGCTAAAAAATAGAGCTGCACAAAATGTGCACTGCGAACGCATTTCACCCAAGTAATGTAAATCAGGTTCAGTTAGTCCGATGGCGCCTTTGTGTGCGTTTTTGATTTGGCGACACTCGTTGGTACCTTGTCTTTCAATAGCGATAACCGGTTTTTTAATTTCGAGGTTTACAGATCCTTTACTAACGGCGATATTAATGTCTTTAATCGAGGTCGCGTTAATATCATTTTCGGCAATGATAGCCCGTTCTTCGATCGATAGTGAAATTGAGACATTAGAAAAAGCCTGAACACCGAACGATTCATCGACGACATTAGGAACATTAACAACGACAGGGAAGAGCGTATATGGAGTTCCCCATTTATGGAAAACTAATAAATAATTACACAGATTGTTAAAGTTGTTGAATCGCAATATACACGCTGTACCATCTATATCTGTGCGACGTCCCCTTTCATCTCAAGAATGAGAATCAAAAACAAAGAAAAAAGAATCTAACCTAAATACTGCCACAGACAGCCCCCGGGCGGTAAATACTAATAAGTTATACGTGGCGAAAAGACGCAACAACCCTTGGGCAAGTGTATTTGCGAATAAACCAATGCACATACTGCATTAGCAGTGCATTGGTGATTTCTAGAAAAGGAAGAATATCTTAAGTTACCTTGATTCCTGGTACCTCTGATGATCAGCCACGTTGAGTCTTCATTCCTCTCTCTTACAACACTCGATGTATTAGGTAGATTAGCTGCTGAGAACAATTTGATTGAATAAATTTATAAATTAACGAATATTTGTGTGTGTGTGTGTGTGGATGGGGTCATACATATTTTTATATATAAATAAGCACGTCTGTATGTGCTATATGAAATAAGATAGTAGTTTCGAATGAGGATTTCTTGAAAATCAAATATACATTCATGAGAAATTTGATAGAACTCACCATAAATAGGTTCCGATACAGACGTTTGAGTCTCTTCCAAAGTATTATTTTCATTCCGAGAACTTGCCCCTTTACCTGAAAGTTTCTTACCGTATTATTGAAATAACAAAATTATATATATATATATATATATATATATATATATATATATATATATATATATATATATATATATATTAATATAAGATCATTACTATTTTTATTCAGAAATTGAAAGTTTAAATAACCAATCACGTTGCTCTGAAAACAAAGTTTATTATATTATTAACATAAACGTACACACGAGTAATTGTACAATTGTAAACTTAAAATAGGTATCTCACCTGAAAACAAAGAAACGACAATTGAAGTCTATTACTCTCAATTCCTTTTTATAATAATTTCTTGTCGGATGTCATATGCTTTAACAGTGTATGTCTCCATTACAGACAGCGCCATCCACTTAGATAGCCAGTAACTATTTATTGACCATAGAGGTCCATAGAAATACATTAAAGAAATACATTTTCTTTACATATATATAATTTTGAAAAGTGTACTACTGACCTTATTTAAAATTTAAAATAAAACATTCACTGGTATTAGGTCATTTTTGAAAATACAAATTTATATTACTCGTTTTGCTATTAAGCCATTTTCAAATACATACATACATATATCAAACACAATTTACAAAGTGAGCAACATGTTAGCGTGTATACATTTTTCATTTTGATTCTCGCAAAATATTATGATATATTCTAACAAATTCTTCGATGTCAGTTCTCGAATTTATAGCTCTTATTTCTTCTTTTTGAATATTTATCATTTCCAAAATATTTCTTTTATGTTGGTTTTCTTCTTCCGTGAGAATTTTCGGGTTGTCTAGATCGAATTGGTGAATTTTTTCGATTGCGTATTTGTCCAGTGCGGTGCATTTTTTTTTCGTCTGGATAGAATATTTATGTTCATCTATCCGTCTATGTAAATATTGTTTCGTGTTTCCTATATAAAAAGCTTCACATTCTTTACAATTTATCTGATATATAGTATGAGTTTTGTTTCTGTCGTTAACTTTAGGTTAAATTTGGTGTATATTTCGTTTGTGGAATTATTTGGTCGATTACAAACCTTTATGTCATATTCTTTTCATATTGACTATGTATATACAGTGGACCCCCGGTAATCCGGCAAACATTATGCAGGGCAGTGTCGGACTATCGAATTTGTCGGATTATAAAGCACTGCCTAAGACCCCCATAGTCCGGATTTTTTTACGAAAGAGTACCTTGTAATCCGACAAATTACATATCTAATGTCGAGAGTTATATATGTATTATAGTCTATTATAGAGTCTATATATTATACGTACATATGTATGTACTTTGAAGTACAAATCAGACTTAATTTATGTAAGTCGAATTTAGTAAATTAAATAACAATTGAGAGCTTACATTTAATTATAAAATTAAGCATAAATGCACATACATATCTACAAAAATAATCAAGAATTATTAATCAAAATCATGTAGTGAATACTATGTATATCAAATTATGAAGCTTTGAAATATTCATCAATTTTTTTTTGTTTAAGGTTGTTATAACGCGAGATCAGAGCTTTGTCCCTCAGTCTTCTCAAAAGTAAAAGTTCGTTGTAGGATGTACCATTCTCTTCAGCCCATTGTAAACCTAGCTCAAACGCGTTAACTGCGTCTTGATCTGTGACTTGTGGAGCAGTTGCAATCACGTCGTCGTTATCTTCCTGATCGTTTGTTGTATTATTAGAAACCTCTCTTATAATATCTTCGTCAGACATTTCAAAAAAAACATTTTCTTCTTTATCCATTCCACGGCACCAGACTTCCAAATCTGCCGGACTTATCTGTGTTTCAGTAGAGACTTGTTTTATAACTTCCGAAGTTACACTGATTTGTGGATCGTTGCTAGGAGTGGTGATTATATCTGGCCATAACTTTTTCCAAGACGATTTAATAGTTGATGACGGTAACGCACTCCACGACTGACTAAGAGCAAAAACCAAGTCTTTCATATTAAATTCTTTTAAAGTTTTTTCTATTGGTTGGTCTTTTGATACGGCTCTCAAAAGTAGGATTTTTTATTAGTCTTGCTTAACAAACTGAATGATGTTCTGGTCCATTGGTTGAATCAGTGCAGTGCAATTTGGCGGAAGAAACATCGCAGTGATGCATTTATCCTCAGTTGTCAGTTCTTCTTCAGACGGATGACCGGGAGCGTTATCAAGAAGCAACAACGCTTTTTGAGGGAAATTATGATCTTTTAACCATTTTCTAACTTCAGGAACGAAGCATTCATCAAACCACTTTTTGAAAAGGTCTTTTGTCATCCATGCACTTTTTTGTCCGTAATAGTGTACAGGTAAATCAATGTTTTTGAATGCCCTTGGTTTATTAGATTTCCCAATGACCACCATCTTAAGCGCGTGTGTACCTGCAGCATTAGCACATGGTAGTATGGTTACACGCTCTTTACTCACTTTTCGACCAGGTACGTCTTTTTCGTTACAAGAAACGAAAGTTTTGTTAGGCATCACACGCCAAAAAAGCCCTGATTCGTCTGCATTATACACCTGTGACGGGTCAAGATTTAAATCGTTTACCTTTTGCAAAAATCTTAATTTAAAGGGCTCTATGCAGGTGGCATCGTTAGAAAGTTTCTCTCCTGTAATAGTCAATAAACGTATGCCATGACGACTTTTAAAACGTTCTAGCCATCCTTTGCTGGCCACAAAATCATCTTTGTTTGTTATTTCCTTATAAAAAAACTTAGCTTTCATCGCCAACATGGGTCCCGAAATTGGTGCATGCCTGTTTCTTTCCTGAAGAAACCACATGTACAAAGCTTCTTCCACTTCTGGATGTTCAGCTTTCTTGAGTGTCTGTCTCTTGCCTGGCCCGCAGTCAGTAGTTGACACGAACTTCTTAATCTTCTCGTGGTTTTTTTTGATGTCATAAATTGTAGATCGGCCTACGCCGTATTCACTTGCTAAACTACTGAAAGTTTCATTGCGATTTAAGCGATCTAAAATATCACATTTTTCTCTAATTGTCAACGTTTTGTGCTTTCGCTTCTGGGTTTGTGACGACATTACTAGGTACTACATATACCTAATACACAATGAATAAATATGTAGTAAACAATGAACGTACACTAGGCCGTACCGCTATCACTAGTAGTCAAATTCAAACTAAATAAAACAATGCATACGCGTCGAGCACAATAGCGGTGGCGCGTACGAGTTGTGACCTGTTCAAACTTGCGTGATCTATATTAGCAAAGATTGTCAAACATAATTCTGTCATGTCGGATTACAGGGGGCGCCGGATTAGACAGGGGCCGGATTATCGGGGGTCCACTGTATTATATAGTCAGTCCATATTCAGATTTTTAATTGAAATATTTTTTTTATAGAAGAAATTGCCAGATTTCCTACATGAATTAAATTTCAATGGAATGAAATGAAGATCATTTATGTACGTCAAATAGTTTCAAAGTTCCCAAACAATATGTAACATTGTTTACTTCATTATATATAATAATAATAATGCTTTATTTCAATTACATCATAATCAAGTCATCACAAAAAATTTAAAAATGTTCTCCAACGAAATTTCAAAATCAACTATTTCGTAGGGATGATTTTGAAGTAAATAATTCTTAAGTTTTATTTTGATAACTTTTTTGTCTAATTCTTTCCAGTTCCTAGGTAATTTATTGTACAATACAACTCCTAATGATCTTCTAGAAGTGACTTGTAACCTTGAGTTCATAATATTCATGTTGCCTCCTGTCCTAATACTATATGGTATGGTTTGGATCTTGTAGTATACAAATCTGAATGCTTCATCACTTCCATTAGCAGTTTTATAATAAGTTCAGCTGTTAATGTGAGGACTCGATTTTTTATGAACAGGAGTTTACACTGCGCTATAGAGTTCACACCTTCCAAGGCTCTTCTGTACTAGAAGCACCTCCTGCAGATAACAGGAAGTGCCCCACAATTCTAGACCATATAACAATCTTGAGTGGAATAAGGCATGATAAGCCAGCAAAGCTGCACTGTGACTGATTATTTTTCGAACTCTTTGTATTGCATCTATGGCACTATGTAATTTATTTGTCAATAGGGAACAGTGATTTTTCCACAAAAGTCTACTGTCAGTATGCATTCCTAGAAACTTTGCACAGCCAGAAGGCATTCTTCTAGATGTTGCAAATATACCTGTGCGAGATTTCTCTCCACTCAAATAAAGTTTATTGGCACTGTACCATCTAACTGTCTCCTTCTCCATCTGCGCTGCTCTCATTTCCAACTTGCTCAGGTCTTTATCTCTTATTGCTAGAGTTGTATCGTCGGCATACAAGACTGTATGGCACTGTGCATTTGCGGGTAGGTCGTTCATAAACACAATGAACAAAAGCGAACCAAGTATAGATCCCTGTGGTACTTCTTGTTTGATTTTAGTCATGGAGCTTACCTGTCCATTATGAACTACCACCTGCTTTCTACCAGATAAGTAGGACTCGAACAGGTCCATCGCAACACCTCTAACTCCATAATATTCTAACTTTCCTAGGCATAGGTTATGATACATACAGTCAAGGCTCTGGATAGGTCACAAAATTTAACTGATATTAACTAGCGGTCTTCGAAGCCATCTAAAATAAAATCATACAGGGACTTCATCCCCTGGATAGTGCTTCTATGTTTCCTAAATCCAAACTGATCTTCTGATATATACTTATTTTTTTCTAAAAACGATTCTAATTGATCTGCAATTACCATTTCAATCAACTTCGAGAATATTGGGAGAACTGAAACTGGCCTATAATCATTAGGTTGCTCCGCATTTCCTTTCTTGAATATTGGGCATATCTTTGCAAATTTCATTCTTTCCGGGAAGATTCCTTGTTCGAGACACGAATTTATAATGTTTGTCAATGGTTTCACAATTTCATTACCTACTATCTCGACCAAATTTGCACTGATGTCGTAAATAGCCAAAGTTTTTTATTTTTCATTCTTTTAATGTAGCATAACGTCTCATATTCCGAGATTGCCCTCAAGTGGAGAGTATGACATCTTTATGTTAATTTGCTTTAAATAACTATATGAATTTTCTGATGTGGTTTGTATTTCTTTTGTTATGTTCTGTCCCATGTTTGCAAAGAAATTATTGAAACCTCGCTGCTGATAGTACTTCTTGTGTATTTGTTATTTATTTTACCTGTCTTTTATATATATATATATATATATATATATATATATATATATATATATATATATATATATATATATATATATATATATATATATATATATATATATATATATATATATATATATATATATATATATATATATGTAAAATGTGCTAATCATTCTTTTTGTGGGAGAGTCAATTAAACGGGCGCGCGCAACATCCTAAGCGCGGAAAATTCAAATGAGGAAATTATATTTTCCTTACACACACATATATATATATATATATATATATATTTATATATTTATATATATATATATATATATATATATATATATATATATATATATATATATATATATATATATATTATATATATATATATATATATATATATATATATATATATATATATATATATATATATATATATATATATATATATATATATATATATATATATATATATATATATATATATATATATATATATATATATATATATATAAGACTGATTCAAAAAAACCGACTATTTTTTTTTCTTTTTAATATTGAAAATATTGTCAGAAATGACGAAAAAAAAATCCTGTGAAAGTTAGAGCTTTCAATATTAATATAAAGAGGTGCCGAGTGGAAAATTTCAATTTCCCATTCAATTAACGTGGGAAAATTTTTTTTTCTTACTTTGGAATTTTGTAACTCTTTAACAAGTCATCAGATTGGTTAAGTCAGAACATATTCTTGTAGAGAATTGAACGCTCTACAAAAAAGGTCTCCTATAATTTTTTTATATATTCAATTTTTCAAAAGTTATTCAACGCTAAAGATGAATTGATTCAAAATTTTTACATTTTTCTAATTTTCCGACGCAACCATCAGCTTTATGAGAAAATTTAATAGGACTTTTTTGTAGAACATTCGATTTCCTATAACTTATCTCTCAAAAAATTAAAATTTTGTTTACAGATTGTAAGTTATTTGCAATAAACCAAAAATTTTTTTATAAAGTTGTCATTTTTATTCTCAAAATTAATTATCATATTAAACAAATAAAGTTTCAACCTAACAATTGAATGTTTATTATAATGAAATCAATTTATATCGTTACACTAAAAAATTTCTATTGCAATTGGGCAATTTTTTTCTGTATTCACTAATAACTAGCAATAAATATTGTAAATGCTCTTCATTTTTAGTGAAACACTTGTATTGTTCAATTAATTGTATTGTTCAATTAATGCTACACCACGCTCCGCCACATCATTCACAACTGTTAATTTTGTAAAAAATTCCACACACTCTTTAAAACTTCCATCACTAGCCCAAGAATTTACATCTTTCTCAATGAAGTCTTAAGGCAAATCAAAATCTTTGAAAATAGATAGAGAATCTATCGACACAAAGTCACTTATATCTTTGTCTCATATTGCATTTAAATTATCTTTTTTTACTTCAAATTTCCTTGCCTTTACTTTCTTTCCTTTTCGACAGTTAATATTTGCAATCATTTTTTTTTTCACTTCAACTTCTACTTCATCATCAAACAAGGAAATTATAGCTAGCTCTTCATTTAAATACCATAGATGATTAATCATTTTTACAGTAGCAGCTTTTGATATTTTAGAACTAACGGCTTCGTATCGAATTAATTTTTGCAAAAAAGTAAGATCATGATTTGGAGCAAGAATAGCAGAGGGTGAAGAAAACCATGCTTTTATGTAATTTGTAGTAATGAATAAGCATACGTCTCGAAGGCTATTTTTTTCATAATCATTGAGTTTGAAATCGTCTCTAAAAATGAATATTTTCAGACAATAAATTGCCTTTGCCATCCAACGAGCGTGACTCATAGCTCCTGGGCGCTTGAACGAAACCTTTTCTTTCAGGGTAGCTCCCAAAAAAATTAATGATAGTTCCAAAAATTCTTCATAATCACTTCTTGGATGATATTTCTGAAAAAAAGTTGAATTTTATACCATAACTTAATTGAAGCTTATAAATTCATTGAAGCATTCACATGAAAAATTTTCGTATAATTTTCAAACGGATGAATACACAGAAAAAAAGGTTTACTTGAATCAATAAAAAAATTCTTGAACCAGGAAAGTTTGAAGAAAAACCGAAATAATCTTAAACCAAGAGAAAAGTTCTTGGCTCAAGAATTTTTTTCTTAGGCCGAAAACTTTTTTTTTGGTTCAAGATAATTTCGGTTTTCCTTCAAACATTCTTGGTTCAAGAATTTTTTTCTTGGTTCAACTGTCTTCAGAGAGGTATTGAAATGAGCTTAAACCGTACATGCATGTAATCTTCTATGAAAACTAAAATATCATTAATTTGATCTTTCAAAATGTTAGCAACCGTATCATATTCTGTACCACTCTTGTAATTTAGTTTGTTAATTGTATCCCACGAAACTTTAAATCTATTAAAGAGTTGCACATTTGGACCCGATTGAATGGGCCAATATGCTTCGAAAACACTCTTCAGAATGATTTCAAATATATGGTGACGACATGGTAATCAAATTAACTCACGGCCGAAAACTTTCTCTAATTCGACGCCTGCACCTTGATGAACACCTAAAAAAAATTGAATCATAAAATTGAAATTAGAGATAAAAGTAAACTAATTTTTTATTTTAAAATTATTTACGTAAACTTAATTAAACAAAAAAAATATCTCTATCATTTCTTGTTTTTAAATACATAGAAAAAAAGGTTAACTTGAGGCAAAAAAATTTGTTCAAAGACTTAATTTGTTTTGGAGCTAAGAAAAAACTTTTTTGAGACAAAGAAATCTTCTTGACTCAAGAAATTCCTACTTTACCCAAGATATTTTAATTCTTAAAAACATTTTATTGAGCCAAGAAAATTTAGTTCTTTAACCAAAAAATTTTTCTTTTTGTGTAAATATGACTACTTCAATGATCTATTTTACAGATACCACACTAAAAATGGAAAATGGCAATTCAGATTCAATCAAATGTTTTTAAAAAGTTCATAGTTCACGCAATTCCCTGTCCAATTGTACCCTGTCAGAATGTAAGAATGAGGAATTGATATTTTAAGATTATTAGAAAGATTTACCTGTATTAGTAGGGGCGGTATCGAAGCACATTGCTTTTACATAACGACTAACACCCCAATCGTTAAGTGTTGAATAAACAGCCGATGCTTGATCGATTCCTGTTCCAGAACTTATTTTTGGAACTCCAAGCAATTGTTCTTCACCAGATGACGTAAGAACAACCGGCAGTCTATCCACGGAATCAGACCCAACAATATCACTAAGGATTTTACCATCCCAATGAACAATGTAGTTATCGTTTAATTTCAAATTTTCTTTTAATTCTTTAGCAATATCCTATCTTAAAAGTATACGTTTTCGATGAATAGTGCTGTAGCTTAAATTAACATTATGAAGATCAATTCCAGCACCATACAAAGCAGCAGCTAAAATATAAGTAGCATTTCTGCTACTTACATTTGCGCGATCTAACGCAGCAACAAGTTCTGGTGTCATAATATTAATTTTCTGAGTCTCTGCTGACTTCAAAAGTTCAGCTTCAAAATAAGAATTAGTTGACGTTTGACTTATCGTTGATTGCGATAACGGTAGACCTTGACTTAGTGTAATGGTGCACGTGTCTGAAAGCTCGTCAGGATCTGAAATTTATCGTAACGTTGCAAGTTTTATTTTATTGATGATGTAGTTTCATTTTTAACTTTAAGGTAAATTCTCAACAATTTTCAAAATGTCAGTATGTGAAATAAGTTCAATTTTAAAAAAGTTGTTTTCAAAATTAAAAAAAAAATTGAAAATAGTAATCCTCGAGGAGCTTTAAATATTTTTCAAACATTAAAAAGAAACAGTGACAATAGCTTTGAAGTATTTCGATAAATCTTTTGATCAAATCATTTATTTTCAAAAACTTGTTAAAAAAATTTGAAATTAAACTGTTTTTTGATTTTTCTGAGAACTGTATCTAAATTTATAGAAAGTAATTGCATTAATGTATAAAAAAGTTTACTATGATATGACATCGATCTGAAGAAAAACTGAAGAAAACTTTTCATATTTTACTCTATTTATCAATGATCAATATCTAATTGAAGATCATCAAAATAATGAATAAATTTATTTGAAAATCAAAGAATTTAAATAAGTGTGAATTTAGTAGACATCTGATAATTTTTTAATCATTTATTCACAACTTATTTTTTATAGAAGAAATAGTATAAAAAAATGCATACGGAAATTTTCACAAGTTTTTTCTATGCAATTTTTTAGATTTTTTACAACCATTAAGTTAAAATTAATCTAAAAATTCTCAATAATTAGCTGTCTGCTGAATTCACCATCATGAATTTAAAGTATCATAATATAAATTTGTTATTTTATATTTAGGTTTAATACATACTTTCATCGTCTAGTTCCATCCTTTCATTACAATTTTCATTCAAGTCTTGGGAACTTTCATCAAAAAAACCACGTCGACCTGGCGATCTTTGTGCTTTTAAAAATTCCTTCTGCTCCTCACTAATATTTTTTAGTGCATATTTATGAGCAATGTCAAATATCCCTTTTAGTTTAATTTTAAAATCATTTTCTTTTTCAATTTGAGTAGGGGATTTTTTACGTTGGGAACTACGTTGTAAATTTTTCCATTTTTTAAACATTCCTAAAAGTTTATGGACAGAATTTTGAGTAGTACAAACCGGGATTTGGGCTTTCTTCCATTGTTCTGCAACTTTATTTACTGTCAAATAAGCACTTTTTGTTAAGTCAAACTTTAAAACTTTGTGATGATAAAAAAACAATGCCAAAGTCTCCTTAAAATTGGGAAGTTTGCGTCCAACAATACTGTCTGACAGAACTCCAATTAAATAAACTTCCTTATCCATTGTGCATAACAAATAAATTGATAATGTGTCGGATGTCGTTAAGAAATTAGTTCAAAATAACACAAAATACGTAATAACAAACAAGTATCAACCAAAGTTAATTTAACGCTTAACATAAGCAAAATATGATACAGACCCAATTTTAGAAAAAAGAATTCTCTAATTATAATAATGATATATTTATTAAAAATTGAAAGAAACAGTGGAAAAGAATAATTGAAAAAAAAAGCGTCCGAAAGCTAAGAATACTTCCTCACTCAAGTACACGTCACTCACAGTATTGAAGGCTTGACAATAAAAATATATTACCAATTCAAAAAAGCTCGGCAATTACCTAATTCTTGGAATCGCAACAGCGTTGAAGTATATTAAATGTAGGTAGAGGGGGGCGAGATCCAAAGGATTTTTACTTGATATGGATAGTAGGAGTCATATAAAATAGATAAAAAATGTTTTTATTTGCTTTTGAGAATTGTTCGTCTTGACCTTGAAATGATTTCCAAAAATCGAATAACATAAATCGGCATTATTTGTTATAAAAAAAAGCTTTTCCATTTATTGATCAAATTATAATAAACATTTAATTGTTAGGTTAAAACTTTATTTGTTTTATATGATAATTAATTTCAAGAATAAAAATGACAACTTTATAAAAAAAATTTTGGTTTTTTGCAAATAATTTACAATCTGTAAACAAAATTTTAATTTTTTGAGAGATAAGTTATAGGAAATCGAATGTTCTACAAAAAAGTCCTATTAAATTTTCTCATAAAGTTGATGGTTGCGTCGGAAAATTAGAAAAATGTAAAAATTTTGAATCAATTCATCTTTAGCGTTGAATAACTTTTGCAAAAGTGAATATATCAGAACATTATAGGAGACCTTTTTTGTAGAGCGTTCAATTTTCTACAAGAATATGTTCTGACTTAACCAATCCGATGACTTGTTTCCAAAGTAAGAAAAAAAATTTTTCCCACGTTAATTAAATGGGAAATAGAAATTTTTCACTCGGCACCTCTTTATATTAATATTAAAAGCTCTAACTTTCACAGGATTTTTTTTCGTCTATTTATTTCTGACAATATTTTCAATATTAAAAAGAAGAAAAATAGTCGGTTTTTTTGAATCAGTCTAATATATATATATATATATATATATATATATATATATATATATATATATATATATATATATATATATATATATATATGAAATGATATATATATATATATATATATATATATATATATATATATATATATATATATATATATATATATATATATATATATATATATATATATATATATATATCATTTCTAATATCAGTCTTCTATTCAACTTCGACTCCCTGCCTAATATCTCAACATTTTTCAAATCAGTTTCATGATTTTTATAATTGGAGTGTGCTGATAATGCGCAACGTTGGTTTTTTTCACAATATCACTCTTATGTAAGGCCATCCTACTTTTGAGCCACTGTGATGTTTGCCCAATATACGCATCCCCACAATCCGAACATTTGATTCTGTAAATGATATTCGATTGTGAGGAATGTGGTGTTTTATTCTTCAATTTAGTAAATAGGTTTCTTACAGTTTTAAAATTATTTGTAGTTATCTTTATATCCCCTTTTTTAAAACAGTTTTTGATTTTGTAAGTCAGATCTTTGATGTTTATGATACTTTTTTTAATTCGAAGGGGTAAGTAATCCTATACGGATCACTCAAAAGGGCCTTGACTGACGTCATTAGCCAGCAA
Source organism: Henosepilachna vigintioctopunctata (assembly GCA_030704895.1). Classification (NCBI taxonomy): domain Eukaryota; kingdom Metazoa; phylum Arthropoda; class Insecta; order Coleoptera; family Coccinellidae; genus Henosepilachna; species Henosepilachna vigintioctopunctata. Next base: position 1,026,445 of record JARQZJ010000013.1, read on the forward strand.
AAAAATTTTTGGACTAACCTATACAGACTTCACTGAATCAACTCTAGGATATTGACTGGGACACATTACGCCTAGGGACTCATCAAGGCGATTTTATTCTTCATACACAATACAACACAAAAGCCATGGAAAGGTAGGATCAAAAACACAGGGATTAGACAAAAGGACAAAAGCAACGTTGAAAAGTTTTTATAAGAAGTACGAATGGTACTATCATAATTTCAAGCCAATTGATTTTTGATTTGACATGATCATAAATTATTTCCTGTATCTTCATATTGTTCAAAGTAAGGATGAAATTTTGATTAAAAGGTTGATGAAATTTAGTATGGGAGTTCAATTTGTTCAAAAAATCTGTAATTTTATGACGGAAATTGCTGCAAGCCATTATGAGGTGACCAGCTGTACCATAATCACCGCAGTCACACAAAGGATGATCCCTGAGACCAATTCTGTGGAGATATTCTGGGCAAATGTTATGACCAGTTTTAAGTCGAGAAATTATTCGAACAAAGTCTCTTCTATTACCAACATTATTATACCACTCTTTGGTCAGTGGAACAGGTTGAATGCTCTTATAAAATCTTCCTCCTCGATTTAGCTGATATTCGGTTTTCCAATTTTTTAAAACATTTTTTTTTGTACATTCCATAAACTTCGGATGAGAAGCACTTCGAGTGAACTACAGGATTTTCAGCTGCTAATTTTGCAAACTCGTCAACTTTATCGTTTGGAAATCCACCAGGGCAGCATGTTGCAAGGTTCTTTTCCATTCTTTGTCAGAACAAATCAAATATCTTTGTTGAGCAGATTCTTGGAACGTATTTTAAACTATACCGTTCACTGTGAGGAGATCTCCAAACGATTTGGGTCCAGGTGTGTGGAGCAAGAGAATTCGAAGGTGAAACTTTTCTACATGTTTCGGACTGATGGTATACATCCGCGGAATGACATTACATTTTCGTTGTCTTTTCTGCCAACAATTCTTGGAAGAATTGTAACGGAAAAACAACGAAATTTCACAATATAGATATTTATTCGCTTCCGAATTCTCTGTGTTCAGTTGAAAAAACGCTTCTAAAATAGAAAGTTTACCTACTATGGTTGTTCTGCAGTGCAATCTCCTCTTGACCGTAATTGAAATACACCGTCTCCCTCTCCCGGGCTGCATCTCCCGACGAAACATACCGCAAACCAAGAAACGAACTTATTTCTTCGAAAATTATTTCATTTTTTACCCGAATTACGGCGGCATCCGGACCTTTATTGATATATTTGGAAATATATTTGCAGGCGATGACATGAAACATACTTCTACGTTTATGTGGCGTTCGTATTTCAAACATAAATACGGATTGTATGGCACTTCGTCACGATTTTCAACTATTTGCACCTCGCCGTTACGCCGCGCCGAGTTGAAACCGCTAAGCGTCCGTTATCCCTGCGACGATATCTTGGTCGCCTACCACCATCAATGTTCGTGTGTTCGACGAAGGATTTAGGCCCCGGTTACCGCATGGACCATGAATTAAGGAAGCCGTTACTAAGCCAAAAAGACGCGTATCTGCTTCCGGAAGCTCGACACAAATATAGTTGTCTACGTGTTCTGGTTCCAGCAGTTTATCCTCATCACATAAAGTCAAAAGGCAATGCATGTGAGGTAAACGGCCTTTCTGGAATTCGATGACATAAACATACGCTACAACTGTACCGAAAATTTTGCTTTTTAAAACATCCTCGAAAAAGGCTTTCCTTTTTTGTTCAAAAACGCGAGCAATTAATTGCGGTCGATCTTGTGGATTCAATAAATTAGAGCCGAAATTCTCTTTGATTTCATTGTGAAATTTGCAAGTGAAAGTCACGAATAAAGATGGTTTGCCGTATTTGCAAACAATCGCCATAGCGTCCTGATAATTTTGAACCATATACCTCGGACCGCCGGTGAAAGTGCTCGGTAAAATTACAACTCGACCCGCTCTAGTTTCGTTAGGTTTCAAGATTATGTACATAATCTTTATCAGCACGCAGTCGAGATTGATTTACGCGGTTGTAATTCAATCTATCACCTTCTTACTCAACGTATTTTTCAACGATGTACTGTTGACAAAGTTTTCCGCAGTACAAAATAGAGTTGAATTCCGCACGTCGCATTCTCTTCATTCGATAGCAGTCGAATTCTCTCTTACTAACGCGAGTTCTGCAGATACGCTGGTGTCTCTCTAAATTCATGAACCAGCATAATTCGCCGTGAGGAAAAAGGAGCGGATAACAAAGGGGATCAACGATTGGAGACAATTTCGGAATGTTCATGAGGCCAGTTTGTAGTAAACGCATACTTGTCCGGGTGGTGGGACTTCAACGTCAAAACTGCGAAACACAGCGCCGATTTCGTTTAAATTGAAAGGAGCTGCGTGACCTTTCCGATCCGTACCGGGTATCGTATGAAAATACAACCCAAGCCGAAGAACACGATCTACGCCATGCGCGATCTCTACGTTTCGTACTATCTGACCCAACGAACAATATTGTCGCGTGAAAGGTTCACTGTCCGTAATACAGAATCTATCTCTTCCACTAAATCCAGATCGCATCCTCTACTTACCGCATTAGCTGCTCGTTTCTGCATGGCCTCTCCTGCACCTAAGAAGTACAGAGATCCAAACTGTACATTACATGTATCGATGTTAGGTACGCTGTGGTGTATTTGACCTGATATAACCACAACCGGAGAGCCTTGGCCTAAGTCTGTTCTTTGAGTAGCCTTCGTACAGCCGAATTCTAGTAGGGTGTTATACTTACGAATCTCCTTGATGAATTTCGAAGGCTTTGGGTGTGAGTTGGTCAATAGTGCTGTAAGTTAATCTGGATAGTTGGTGTTGTGTACCGGAATTCGAACAGATCCTTTTTTACAACACAATTTGTTCTCAGCGCTAAAAAATAGAGCTGCACAAAATGTGCACTGCGAACGCATTTTACCCACCCATATATTTATATAATGTAAATCAGGTTCAGTTAGTCCGATGGCGCCTTTGTGTGCGTTTTTGATTTGGCCACACTCGTTGGTACCTTGTCTTTCATTAGCGATAACCGGTTTTTCATTAGCGATATCCGGTAACAAAGATGATATGAAATATCATCTTATATATTATTATATATATATATATAAATATATATATAATAATATATATATATATATATATATATATAATATATATATATATATATATATATTATATATATATATATATATATATATATATATATATATATATATATATATATATATATATATATATATATATATATATATATATATATAAATATATATATATATATATATATATATATATATATATATATATATATATATATATATATATATATATATATATATATATATATATATATATATATCAACTGAGGAGTGTTGCCGTGGTAACGAATATAAGTTTAAAATTGTTGGGTTATCGGCAATTTGGGCTATTAAATTAATCCAAGACTAATCGTCAGTAATTCTATATTTCGAACTAAGGTTCAGTTCATCTTCAGGAATGCTGGAATCGTATTACAAGATGTTAAGTAATTATAAATGATAGTGAAAAATACCTACATCTGACATAAGTGGTTAAACTGACAAAAAACAATACAGAAGTCATTCAATAATCGATTACAAATGCAGGAAAATTATTTTAAGAATAAGTATGTAGATAATATATATATATATATATATATATATATATATATATATATATATATATATATATATATATATATATATATATATATATATATAGTTATTTAAAGGAGCATTGCCGTACAATTCCAATCTAAATTAAAAATATATGAGTTCTCGGCAAAAAATGAGGCCACTGCAATAGATAACAAACCAATTTGTTAACCTGGTCTATATTTCGAATGTCGATTACATTCTTCGTCAGGACTCTACAAAGTATAGAATTTAAATAATGTTATAAAGAATATATATTACTGCTTACGGCTAACTAGGTTGAATGTTGTGCCAAAATATAGAAAACAGAGTATGCAGCTGGAAAAATCATTACAAATAATGCTACACAATGTGAACGCTGACAATAAATTATAACGATTGAAAGGATAACCTAACAATCTTGACACAGAGAAACGCGGACTGTCGGAACACAGATAAACATCACCGAAAAAACCACAGAGAGTACAATGTAAATAATCAAATGTCATCTGTATATCATGAAATTAATTTGATGAATGGTTTCAATATTTAATTCACATCATGCACTCTAGACGAAAGAAGTCCCTCCGTTGTTGACATAACTCTCCGGACTCAGTAGGTAGGTCGAGTTCTTCATATCACGTTCAACATATATGGGTAACACTACCAATGATACGCAATTAAACAAAAAGTTATTTTCTCTTCTGCATCCCAATCTGGGCAAAATGTTGTTCAAACGGGCCAAAGCACTAAACCTGGTCGCTGTAAGAGCTCCATAAGTGGTTTTAGCTTCATACAAACTCATGTTAACTTTCAAGTTATTTAAAGGAGCATTGCCGTACAATTCCAATCTAAATTAAAAATATATGAGTTCTCGGCAAAAAATGAGGCCACTGCAATAGATAACAAACCAATTTGTTAACCTGGTCTATATTTCGAATGTCGATTACATTCTTCGTCAGGACTCTACAAAGTATAGAATTTAAATAATGTTATAAAGAATATATATTACTGCTTACGGCTAACTAGGTTGAATGTTGTGCCAAAATATAGAAAACAGAGTATGCAGCTGGAAAAATCATTACAAATAATGCTACACAATGTGAACGCTGACAATAAATTATAACGATTGAAAGGATAACCTAACAATCTTGACACAGAGAAACGCGGACTGTCGGAACACAGATAAACATCACCGAAAAAACCACAGAGAGTACAATGTAAATAATCAAATGTCATCTGTATATCATGAAATTAATTTGATGAATGGTTTCAATATTTAATTCACATCATGCACTCTAGACGAAAGAAGTCCCTCCGTTGTTGACATAACTCTCCGGACTCAGTAGGTAGGTCGAGTTCTTCATATCACGTTCAACATATATGGGTAACACTACCAATGATACGCAATTAAACAAAACAATTAAACAATTAAACAATTGTCAGCGTTCACATTGTGTAGCATTATTTGTAATGATTTTTCCAGCTGCATACTCTGTTTTCTATATTTTGGCACAACATTCAACCTAGTTAGCCGTAAGCAGTAATATATATTCTTTATAACATTATTTAAATTCTATACTTTGTAGAGTCCTGACGAAGAATGTAATCGACATTCGAAATATAGACCAGGTTAACAAATTGGTTTGTTATCTATTGCAGTGGCCTCATTTTTTGCCGAGAACTCATATATTTTTAATTTAGATTATATATATATATATATATATATATATATATATATATACATATATTTATTTATTTATAAATATGCAGCCAGAGTAAAATATTGAAATCATGGCAACGTATTATGTGATTTGAAAAAAATTCATAAATTATTGGAGAATAAATGATATATTTTGTATATAAAGGGTCAATTGAAAAACGTAAAATGACATAATTATTTAAATTTAAGTACTAATATATGTTTAAAAAGAATAATTTTGAATATTCAATACAGTTGGAACAGAAAAATGGAATTTGAAAATCAATTTGGCGGGAATAATTGATAATTTGAACGGGAATGATATGGCGGGAATAACTGATAATTTGAATATTGACTGATGTTCATGAAACATTGTTTTATGAATATTAATCATTACATATTCAATGTTTTAAAAATATAATTATATAAAAAGAAATCATCAAGTTTCAATTACTTCAATTTAATTGAATTAAAGTATATTAAATTCAAGGAGGGAACAGGCAATCTTCCACATTTCAACACCACTCAATGAATTCTATTGAGAATTTAATCAAATATGACCTGCAATGAATAAAAATTATTCTATGATTGTTCAAATAATTTATTTCTATGACATGTCTATTCTATTCTGTGTTGAGTAAAGAAATTCGATAAAAGTACTATGTTCTAATAACCATAATGCTGATTTATATCGAAATGATCAAATAACTAATGCTGAAATGCTAATTGTCCATTGCATTTTTCCATAAGGTTGGAAAATATTGAAATTTTAAGCATGCATTAATTATTTATGTGAGTTGAATTTTTCCTTTTTTCGACATTTCTTTCAGTGCTCTATTGTTGGTTTTGTCTTGTCTGGGTGCTTTTTTATTATTGGTTTTTCTGATGGTGTGATTGATTTCTGATGGATTTGTAAGTGTTTCTAGTGGTGTGTTGAAATTTTGAAGTTGAAATTCTGTTATAGAACCAGCCTCATAGATCAATTTAACGCTGCACTTTCCTCTTTTTCCACTTCGCTTTTCTCTTTTCCCGAAGATGGCGTTGGGTGTTGCTTCACTTAACCAGCTGACGAAGGTTCTGCTCTTTTTAACATTGAACTTGTGTTTGCGTTCACGTCTAAAATAACCAAGTTCACCGTTTGAACCAGTCTTCTCAGAGTCAAGCTCTACTTCAACACTTGCTTTATTTACTGCCGCGTAGACTTCGTCGCGTCTCTCAATTACTCGGTGGATATATTCGGAATCAGCTTCTTCGCGAGTACGGTTCATATGACCAAACGTCACATTGCTCGCATAAGCGCAGTCCAGTGAATATAGAATCCATCGGTCTATTGTGTCGTCGAAGTTTCTCTTCATAGTTGCGTCTGACAAGCTGGGAATCCATTCTTTTCTAATGAAATCCTCGTCTTCTTCTGAGATGGGAGCTCCGAATTCTCTGATTGCTTTCAGAAATTCGTCAATATCTATGAGTACTCCAGTTCCTCGTAAGTTGAACTCCGCTACTTCTGAGATGGTGCGTTGTAACGCTAATCTCGTCCGTATCGAGTTATTAATGATTTGTTCTAATTGTGGATTAGTCATTTGTCTTGTTGAGTTGTGTATGTTGTGATATGTTTCTGCGAGGAAGTTTACTTTTTCATTGTCGTCAAATAGTAGTCCGTTTGGTTCTTGTAACGTTGAAACGCCAAATTTGTTATTTTGTGATTTTAAAATTTTGAACAGTTTTCCATATTCCGTTTTTGTTAGTCAGGTTATTTGTGTATTTTTCCTATTTGTGAGATTTTATTGAGTTCATGTATGTGTTCATTTCTATTTTCAGTTGTTTAAGAGTGTTGAATTGATTTTCATGATAATTTCTCTGTAATTTTTTTCTTAATTTGTTTTTCTCTTTAATTAATTGAATAACGTGTTCTGGCAGTATAAGTTTGTTGATTTGTGTGTCAGTTTGAGTGGTTGTTTCAAGTTCATTTGTAATGTTTTTGTCAGTTTATCTATTTCTTCTTCTATCATTTCTATATTGGTAATGGTATTGTTGATTTTAATTGTTCTGTTCGTTAGTTTTTGAATTTTGCCCAGTCTGTGTAACGTTTTGTACATTTCGGTGGTTTGTCTATGTTGCTGTTTATTATTTTGCATGTTATAGGTATGTGGTCTGAATCTAATATATATATATTAGATATATATATATATATATATATATATATATATATATATATATATATATATATATATATAATATATATATATATATTATATATATATATATATATATATATATATATATATATATATATATATATATATATATATATATATATATATATATATATATATATATATATATATATATATATATATATATATATATATATATTGATAAGACCGTTAAAAAAAAAGCTTGTATATATATATATATATATATATATATATATATATATATATATATATATATATATGCTTCTGGAGATTTTCGGGTTTGCTTCCGTATGTTGTCTCGTTGGAAATCTTTGTTAAGGCGACGTTTCGACAAAGTCTCATTTGTCATTATCTAGGCGGTCGTTTATCTACAAATCGTGAACTTAGACTGAGCAATTCGCAATCAATCAATCAATCAATAAAACGTTTATTAATCTTTTTGGTTTTGGGGATACATTGTTTTTGTAAATATATATCAAAAGGGCGGGAGGCTATAGAGTTTTGCAACTCTCTTCAACCCTTATGAATTTAAATTCCTATTGTCTTTGCAAAAGATCAGGAGAAAATATTATTATTATATATTTACTTCAGGGATTTAAACGGCTGTGGCCTTCTTTTGTTGATTTCTACTAATTACGTGCCATTTGGTCAAATGTCCGATTTTCAATTCATCTGACATTTGATGGTAAAGGAAACCACAGAAAACTTTACCCACGTAATGTACATAAATTCTTATAATTATTTCATTGTGTACATTTGATGATTCAATCAATTAATAAAAACATTTATTATTAGAATTTTCATTATAAGTCTTTCGATATAAATTTGAAAAGATTCGCGCTTTGGCGCACTTCACTCGCGCACTGTTGGCCTTTCGCGCACTACGATATTCGGGAACTTACGCGATTTTTCTATTCACTTTCAACGGCTGACGGAACATTGTTTTGAACTAAACTACGCGTTTTACCGCAGTACTAATGGGATGTCCTCTAGATAGTCGAGGACTTCTTCGGAGGGATCTTCTAACGAGCGGAGTATTCTAGCTGGCGGGAAGGGTGCTTTCTTTTTAGGTTTTCTGCAGAGTTGACGTCCCCATTGGACTCCAGGTGTCAACAGAGTGTTCCGGGCGTCCTGGTTGGGTCCTTGTAGCGTACGTGTGGCGTAGCGAAATTGGAGTTTTTCCATGAATTTGAAAATCGTTGCAATATTCGCGGTTTCATGCACAAGAATCGAAGGATAGAATTTGTGGAGTCTGAATATACTACGAATGATTGCTCTTTCGCAGCTTTCCATTCTCCTCACAAGGCGTTTCGGAAGTGTCGCATATAGCAAACATCGATAGGAGGCAATTGGCCTTATGAAAGTTTTATAAGTATGAAGTAGAGTTTGAGGATTACATCCTCGAATTCTACCTTTCAGAGCGTAAAGTAAGTTTGCTCTATTACGAATCTTCCTTAACACCTTTTCTATATCCGATTCCCATGAATGATATTTTGAAAAAGTGATACCCAAGTAAACAATTTCATCCTGAAGTTGTAGGTTTTCGCCCCACAACGACAGTTGAACTTCCGTTTTTTTAAATTTTGGAGATTTACTCTGTTTATTATTGTGAAAAAGTATCGATTGCGTTTTACTTGGGTTCGGTGAAATTCTCCATTTTCGGGCCCACGTAGGGGGAGGTGGGGCAGCTTCATACAGTTTTTATATATTATCGTATAGAATTTTCTCTAGCATCAATATCTGTATCGATTCATCAAAAACTAATAGTCTTGCTATCTGACTTTATATCAAAAATAGGTAATATGTGTAAATACTCATGTGTGGCCATCTGTCAAAGTTAATAAAAAAATAAAAATATGTATGAAAGTGCCCCGCATATGGGGCACTTTCATACACGTGAAACAATACACAAATTGAGTGTGAAATGTTTAATTATTTATCAAAATCTAAATAAAAAATACAATATCTTCAAAAACAAAAGCTATTAGTATATAATGAGCATACAATACTAAGAAATTCCCAAAATAATACTAAGTAAAACAGAAAATAACATAAATGTAGTTTTATTTTTATTATAATGAAAAAACTTAACTACCCTACCAGTCTTTCTGATCAGTCATATTCCGATTTAAATATCTAAGCATATCTTTATTCTTATTTGGTAGGTTTATCAATAATCAACATTTAATAATCAACATCAAAAATCACATATTTATCAATAATCAACATTATTAGTAAGAGATCTCAAAACTACACAAATTAACTTGAAAAGTACCTAACTATAAAAAATAAAATCTTTATAAAATTAATGGACGTTATAAAAAGACAGATCTTTCTTAAAACTTAAAATACTAGCAGTCCTAGCTGTCTTAGCTGATGTAGGGTCCGGTAATATCAAAACTATATCTGATAGATCTACAGATGCTTCATCTTTGACGTCTGGAAATACAAATTTCATAGACGATCCTGGTTTCTTCCTCAAAAATGAAACCTGCATCTCTGTTATACTATAGTGTTTAATTACTTTTCCGACATAATGAATAACTGATGTCTTCTTTTTAAATTTAACCAGGACATATACACCGTCGATGATATTTTTAGGGTCAACAGGTTCTTCATAATCATCTACTTCCTCGTTTTCTTCAAGCACGTCGTAAGGTGAAGCAGAACTTTCTCTTAGTAAGACATCTTCATCAGTTTCACTATCGCTACTAATCGTTTCAATCTCTTTGGTTTTCTTTCTTTTTGGTTTACTTGATTTATCACAATCTTCATTTAATAAAGTCAACGCTCTCTTTATTTCTCTTGCTTTACTTTTCCGTTCTTTTTCTAATCTCTTCATCTCCTTATTTTTTTCCAATTCTTCAATTCTAGTCTTCTCAGGCGTGTCGGTATAAATTCTTGATTTTCCAAGTGATCGACCTTTTTTTGTCTGTGTGCGTTTTTGAACTTTCGGGAAAGGTCTTATCATTTCTGGCGTCTTCAATGCTTTGGAAGTAGATGGTGCAGGATTTTCAAAATCTATCAATGTTGATTCATAATGTTGTGAAAGCAGTGAAGGCGAGACATCTCTCGATAAAGTCGGCGGTGTTCGAGCAGGAACAGCAACAAGTTCAGTACTAACTGTAGCAAGCTCATCACTAGCTATTACAAGCTCCTCACCAACAGAGATTTCATTGGAACTTGTTACAGGATTTGAATGATACACCTGAACTGGCGCGAAGTCATCATCACTAAAAATTAACTTATTAAAAGGCCATATTCCGGTTTTTTCATAAGCACTCGTGATATTTCTGCCATTGAATGACTCCAAATAAGGTATCTTTGTCAGTTTTGGAATTGTATAAATATTAAGTGTCTTTCCTGGGTTGGAGACGTGCCAGTCATTGAATGCTATTTTTAATTTTGATTTTAATGGTCCAAATACTCCAACATCCAATGGTTGAAGGCGATGAGTCGTGTGAGGAGGAAAGGAAAGGCACACTATCCCATTGTCACGGCAGTAGTTGATTGCATCTATAGAAATGTGACTTTCATGATTGTCACATAAAAGCAATATTGGATTTTCCTTCGAACATAAGGTGTGTTTATGGATGTGCTTTAGGACATCAACAAAAATATTTGAATTTATCCAACCACTTCTTGTAGCTACACCTAATGAGCCTTCTGGAGCACCTTCTAAGAAGTGGTCCTTAAAATGTACGCGAGGGAAAATGAATAAGGGAGGTATGGTATTTCCACTTGCTGCAATAATACCACCAAATGTGACGAGTTCTCCTCTTTCGGCAGACACTATTTGCCCAACCTGTTTAATACTCTTATCAGCAAAAACTTTAGGTGTACTCAAAACAGTGGAAATACCAGACTCGTCGTAGTTCAAAATCCGATCAGCAGTAAAATTATGTTTTCGGTATATATTCTCCAGATTCTGGAAAAACTCATTTACTGCCGTTTTGTTGAAACCGAACGATCTTGCAGCGCTAGTATTTTCTGGTTTCCTCAAACTTAAATTTTTGTGGCGTTTTCGAAAACTTGCTAACCAGTCTGCTCCGGCCATCTTATTACTATCCCAACTTGGATGATATTTGATATCATTGGCCGAAGCAAACTCGTACGCAAGTTTTTTAACTTGGGTACAAGTCAGTCCATAGTGCATCCTAGAGCACGTTAAAATATATTTATTTAAATGTTCCTCTTCTGATTTAGTAAAAACTTGCTGTGAGGCAAATTTGGACTCGAATACGCGATTTTGGTCTCCAGGATCTTGTCCTTTGCGTATTTTTTTTATACGGCTTTGTAGTGTTTGTGCATTTACTTGATATTTGGCTGCTGATTTCCGTAAAGAGAGTTTGTTCATCAAAATTTCATCTATAGCTTTTGACATTGCCTGTTCGTCCACCTCTCCACTCCTAGTTCCTTTCTTCTTATAATTTCTGACCATATTTTTTTCTGTAAAATAAAAAAATAAAAATGATTTATTTCTGATTAGGCGGACAATGCAACACTTTCAGAAAATCAAAAAAAACGTATATTAAAATCTAGCTAATGTCTAGTTTACTACCGCTTCGCAACGTGTTATTGCTGGGGAGAAGAAGCGGCGCAAGAAACTCCAATATTAACGCAGCAACACGCCTAGTGAACCTACTCTATATATTGCTTGTAACGATATACGACAATAACATAGCAGGGGTACATTCATACAGTATGAATGTGCCCCATCTACTGCTGTATGAACCTACCCCATCATAAGAAAGTGAAATAAAAACATTTCTAAAAAAAAACCAACCGTTTATATACATTCTCACGTATCAATTTACAAACATAAACCTATTATCCTTTAAATCAAATAGTATTGAATAATCTAGACAACATCTTACTTCAATAAAAATATGTTCAAAGTGAGGTTATAAAATTACTTACATGTGGCCGAATCACTTTCCGTGTCAACTCGCCGCGCGCTTCGCACTGACTGCTGTCAAACTCGGTTAGCTAATACACATGACAACAAGCTACGCCCACACGCATAAGTCGTTCAATTTCGTCGAGCCTAACCACAGATATATCTAGTGTATGTAGGTGCCCCTTGTATGAAGGTACCCCACTTCCCCCTACTGAACGCATCCAGTTGCCTTTGCAGTTCTCTGCTGCATACTGCTGTCGTTCTGCCTGTAGTCCATAGGGCCGTGTCATCTGCAAAAAGGGAAATATGTGTATTTAAATTGACAGGATTTGGAATATCATATGTATATATAATATAAAGGAGTGGTGATAGGATTGAACCTTGAGGGATGCCAGCTAGGGGAGAAAAGGGCTCAGAGTAACTACCGCTTATTTTGACTCTGATGGTGCGTTCCGTTAAAAATGAATTTATTAATTTGACAAAATAATAGGGTAAACGTATATTCAGAAGTTTCTGAACAAGTCCAGCGTGCCAGACTTGATCGAAAGCCTTATGAATATCAAGAAAAGTCGCGAGAACGCATTTTCCTGAATTAATAGCTGTAGTTAAATCTGAGTGTAACTAAATGAGAGGATCGTGGAATGGTAGGATCTGAAACCGTGTTGAAATCGCGGTAAAATATTGTTCGACTCAACGAAGTCCCTAAGCCTACCCTGTAATATTTTCTCAAAAACTTTACCAACTACATTCAGTAAAGAAATTGGTCTATAATTATCAGGGTTGGTAGGGTCCCCGTTGGGTTTCGGAATGAGTATCGTGTTAGCTTCTTTCCAAACATTCGGGAAATAGCACAATTCTAGACAACGATTGAAGATGTTACTCAGGAATTCAAAACATTCCTGAGGAAGTTGTCGAAGTACCGCGCGAGATAGTCCGTCGCGGCCCGGTGCCGTGTTTTTTCCCGAGTGTACGGCTTCCGCTACCATTTCCTCGTTGATTCTAGTATTGAAAATGTTGTCTCCGTTCAGTTCGATTATATTATTTATGCCTCTGAAATTTGCGATGTTTCGTTCTATCATCGCGAAATGATTCGCGTCGAATAGCGGATTCCGCGGTGTTACAAAAATATTCGAAAGATGGTTTCTGAAAATGTTCGCAATTTCCAGTGGCTCCGAAATGATATTGTCGTTATCCGGTGATTTTAAATGAATGATTTTCGTTTTTCTGTTTCCTGTAAGTATATGGAATTGGCGCCAATACTCTTTACCGTTTCTGAAGTCAAGTTTTGACGTTACGTCTGACCACTTTTCTTCCTTAAAACGGTTAATTTCACGGCGTATGATCGCGGATAATCGGTTGTATTCCGTTTTAATAGCGGCGTCTTTATTTCTAAGAAATGAGCGGTAGAGACGCCTTTTACTTTTGATTAAATTTACTATGAACGGAGGCAACGGTGTTCGATTCAAATTTATTGTCCTATCCGGAGTGCAAGCGTTATAAGTTTCCGATACGGAAGTTGAGAAATGTTCGATAATTTGATCAATTTCATGTGTGTTACGAAAGATCTGAGGAGGTGAGAACGTTTGAAGTATCATTGCACGGAATTGTTCCCAATCAGTGTTTTTAAAGTCTTTAATAGTAATGTTAGAAGGAGGAAGTTTCGGCGGTTGTGCAATGTTAGAATGAACCAGTAAAGGAAGGTGGTCAGAAGTTATAGTTTGACCTATAAAACATGGTTCTTCGAAATATTGAATAAGGTCAGGCGTTATGATAATGTGATCAATAATGGACATGCCAGTATGACTGAAGAAAGTAGAATTAGTATTTTGGCATCGCCATAGATTATCCTCTATGAGACATTCTGAAAGAATTTGTCCATTTCTGTTTGTAGAATTGTCGCCAAATTGAGTATTTCTAGCGTTAAAATCGCCTAGAAGTATTGTGTGAGTGTTAAGTGAGACAAATTCAAATAATTCATCTGGAAAAGTTTCACCTGGAGGGTGGTACAAACTAATAATTGTTACTAGAATATTATTTATTGTTACTTTCGAAGCTACACACTCTAAATTTGAGAATTGATCAGGACGTTTGAACTGTGTTGAATGTAATGAATCATGTACTAATAGCGCTGCACCCCGAATAGTACCTAGCGTACTATTGCGCTGATATGTATTATAATTCGCGAATTTAAGATCGTGCTTCAACTTTGTTTCCGTTATTGAAAGAATGGAAATATTATGCTCTATTAAAAGTCCTCTCAAAAGATGCCGTTTGCGACGAAGGCCGCAAGCGTTGATAGTTCCCAACGTAAAGTTCATTGAGTTCCGTGTTCCGTTGACTACCGTATACGCTGTTAGTAAAGTTCCTCGATTGGCTCGAGGGAGATCGAAATACTACCGCCACAGTAGTTAACTACCGTTGTGCGGTTAAGAAAGGCACGAGATGAAACCGCGACTGTTTTTGCAATTAGTTCCCGTTTTTCGGGGAAGACGTTTGATAAGGTTTGGATGATGAACCTTATCATGGCGTTTACTCTTGCGAAGTTCTCAACGTTCTGTTCGTCGGTACTGCTAGTCTCGTTCAGAACTTTCACTGGCGCTACCTGAGTTGGCTCCGCCGGGGGCGCACGACGCTGGGGGCATTTTAGGTCCCAGGCAGGATGATTGCCTTTACAATTGGGACATTTAGGGTTTTGGATATTGGGGCAGACAGAATTTTTATGCGAATTACCGCAAGTGGCGCATATTGGTTTCTCTCTACATTCAGTTCGATCATGCCCGGATTTTGAGCATGTCGAACAGTATTTCTGGATGGGACTTGGGACTCTTGAAGGCTCTAACTCATGTTTTCGTCCGTAAAAACGAACGCCCTTCAGAAGTAGGGAGTCGATCGATGCTTTTGAATTTGTAATTACTCTAATGAGAGTGGTCGGACGGCTTGTGGCCATAGAAGTGATTCTCCAGCATTTGAAGAACTCGATGTTCTGCTGGTTAAGGCTCTCTGAAATTTCGTCGATTGTGTAATCGACGGGGACAGATTTGATGACACAAGAATAATTGACCTTTCGAGGCTGTTCCGTGGAACTTCTCCTGGCGGGCCCGTTAAGGGGGCTGAAAGTTATTGTCGGATGACCGACTAGAGTTTGTAAAGTTCTCTGGAACGTAATTGCAGCAGGAGTTTTGCACTCTACGAGTGCCGTTTGATTGAAATTAACCTTCAGGTTAATCAAGTCTAGATTCGTGGTCTTCAGAATTCTGTAGAATTCCCGTTGAGATTTGATTTCGCTAGGTATGTTACGAATAACAGCGAAATATGGTCGGCCTTTTGACCGTCTGATCGCCTTTCGATAGAGATGATGCATCAGAATTTATAGATGACAGAGAAACGTTTAAAGGCGATCTATTTGCGAAGAAAGCTGTAGCCGAAGTGGCTTTACTGGTGCCCGGCATTCCCTCGTGCACAGTGATGATGGAGGTAGGTGAGTTTTGGATATTTGAAGTTGAAGAACTTTTCTGGAGGGCAATGCCGGTTGATTTTTTGGTAGTTTTGCTTCGGGTAAATAATCCCGAAGCAGACGAATTGCTCTTAGGCGTAGAGGAGCGTCTCGGCGGCGGAGACTCAGGCTTTAATGTAGCGGGTGGCTTTTTACGGCCACCCCCTTTGGCGCTATTAGGCATTAGAAAGAAACGTCAGATGCACGCGAATATATAAGTATAATTTGTCAAAGATTATATCATGTATTAGTTTATGTTTAATTTTGAATGGTAAATTTTGTCTGTTTTGCTTTTTAATATTTTTCGTATAAGTTGAATGTGGAGCTTGTTTTTCGAAAAAGTTCCATGTTTGTTTTTTGATTTCCTGTTTTATAGTGTTTATCTTCGCTTTTCTGTGTATTATGTGTATTGGAGTGTATATATTTGAGTTTGTGATTGTTCTTAGTATTTTGTTCTGAAAAATTTGTAATTTATTGAAGTTATATTTATAAGTTCTGTTCCAGATTGGACAGGCATATAGTATTATTGGTCTTATTGCTGATTTATATAACAGAATTTTATTCCTGAGTGGAAGTTGACTATTTCTTTTTAATAGAGGATATAATTTTTTCGTAATAGCATTGGCTTTATTCAATTGTGTTTTGATATGTTGTGTAAACGTTAGTTTTTTTATCTAGTATAACTCCCAAATATTTCGTTTCATTAGTGGTACTGATTACTGTTTCTGAAAATTTTATGTCTGAATTTATTTTGTCTTTAGATTTAGTAGTGAAATGAGTAATATTCGTTTTTTCCGCATTGATTTTGATTTTCCATTTATCATAATATTTCTCCAAAATTTCAATATGTTTTTGAATATTGCGTTGGTTTTGATCTAATTTCCAACTTTCAGATATAATTGCAGAATCATCTGCGAATAATGCTAGTTCAGTTTCTTCATACTTAGGAATATCGTTTACGAAATAATTAAAAAGTGTAGGAGAGATTATTGCTCCTTGGGGGACTCCTGCCTTTATTTTCTTTCTTAATGATAAAATGTTATTTATTTTTACTTGGAATGTTCTTTCGTGTAAGAAACTTCCTATTATTTTTATTAAAGCTATTGGAAATTTTGACATTGCAAGCTTATAGATCAGGGCCTTGTGCCAAACTGTGTCAAAAGCTTTTTCGATGTCTAGCGTTAAAATTGATGTTTTCTTGTTAATATTGAAATTTTTTGTAATTTTGTCTGTTATCCTGGATAATTGTAGAGTAGTGCTTTTATGATTTTGGAATCCAAATTGTTCGTTGTTTATAGGTGTTATTATGTTGTGTTTAATATATTTTTTTATTCTATTTAAAATTATTTTCTCAAAAACTTTTGACAGCGTTGGCAAAAGGCTTATGGGTCTATAGTTTTGCGGAAATGTATGATTTTTTTTCGGTTTTTTGATTGAAATAATTGCATTCTTCCAATCTTTCGGAAAGTATTGAAATTTAAAGCATGAATTATAAATTGTTTTCAAAGTTAAAATAATATTTCTTGGAATCGATTTTAACATTTCGTTGGTTATTTTGTCTTCCCCAGGGCATTTTTTTCGCGGTAAACTCCTTATAATTCTAGTTATTTCGTAAACATTTGTGTGATCTGAAGTTTGGAAATTAGATTCTGTATTCATAATTTTACTTACTTCGTTACTTATTTTTCTCTCCATTGTGTATGATGATTGATTTTCCGTTAATAAATGTGTTTTTTCAAATGTGTTAGCTATTGCTTCGGCTTTGCTTATATCGGATGTTTTGATTCCATCAACGTCGTGAATAGGTGGAATAATATAGTTTTTCTTGTCTATTTTCAAAGATCTAGTTATCTTCCACATATTGTTAATATTTTTACCTGTTTTCCTTAATTTATCTGACCAATTTTTTGATTTGATTGAATTAATAGATGCATTTATGTACTCTGTCAGTTCTTTAATATCTTGCTTAAGCAAAGGATCGTATTGTCTGTGTAATTTTCTTCTCAATTTCTTTTTGAAGTTAATGATAGTTTTTATATGTTCTGGAATTTTGAATTTGAAACTAGTTGCTATTTTTGCTGTGTTACTTCTGTATGCTGAACTGATATTTTGCGTTAATTTCCTGATTTCTTTATCTATTTCGTTAGTTGATTCTAAGTCTCTAGTTAAAGGATTTACTTTATTAAGTTGCTTTTGAAAATTTAACCAATTTGTGTTATACTGAAATTTATTGTTTGGTTTGATGAGGTTTTGTGAGTTTGTTTTAATTTCTAAGTAAATTGGAAAATGATCAGAGTCTAATGCATTTATTGATTCAATCTTTTCTATTTCTATGTTTTTCGAAATTGCGAAGTCAATAGTTGATGGATCCAAATATCCGTTATAAGGAAAGTGTGTATGTTGATTTTGAGGAAAATTAATATTGATTTGGAAATTTTCCTGTAAAAATTTATTGAATTTACGCCCAATGCTATTCGAGTTTTTGTTGTTCCAATTTTGGTGCTTCGCGTTGAAGTCACCTATAATTGTAAGTTTTTTACAAAATTTAAATTTATTTGTCCATTCAGTGTCATTGAATTTTGTGTGATGTGATAAATAAATATTTGCTGATTCAACATCATCAATTTTAATGAATTGCGATTCAATATTTTCAAGATTTATCTAATTCTGTTATATTGAGACCGTTTCTGTAATAGATTAAAAGACCATATGCATGTCCTTTCGGTTTATTTAATTCTGAAAAATTTGGAAGTTTAGGCGGATTAATTTTATTGAGTTTCGTTTCCTGAATGAAAACAAGAGCTATATTCATTTCGTTCACTAAATTTTCTAACTCATTAATTTTATTGCGGATGCCGTTTGCATTCCATGATATAATCTTTAACAGGTTTGGAGAAGCCATTTCATAAATTGAATTTACTTGTTATTTCTTGAAGAATCAATATTTGGTCTAATCTGTTAGTAGAATTTCTTAATTTTGTATTCATTTCTCTTACTATGTTAAGTAGGCTTTTCAAGTCGCATATTGTGTTCAAGGTATTCAATTCTTTGAGTAAGGATTGAAAATCTTGGAAAGTTTCATTATTTGTACCTGTTGCTTGTTCTGAAGGAACACTAATTTTAGGATTTGTTATCTGTTCAGGTATACGATTTATATTTATGGTGGAATTTGAATTTAAATTTCTCTTTACTGCCTGACTGAAGTTAAGAGGATTATCTGTTCTATTCACATTGATAGTAGGTAAGAATTTTGAAAAGTCGTTAAGAGAATTATCTGTTCTATTCACATTGATTGTAGGTAAAGATTTTGAAAAGTCGTTACGAGTTGGAACGTGTGTTCTGTTTAATTGTTGCTTACCGATACTGTTTTTTAGCGTTTTTTGGAGATAGTCCTGGTAGGCCGGGCATCCTCCGAAGTTTGCCGGATGAGGTCCTCTGCAGTTCGTACACTGGGCAGGTGTTTCTCCTTTTTTATTTGGGCACTCTCTTGTCCAGTGGTTTTCTGTACATTCAACGCAATGTGGACTCTGGTAACAGTTCGAACTCCCATGTCCGAATCTCTGGCATCTGTAACACTGCGTAATTTTCTGCTTTCTGGAAAATGGCTCCCAGTTTACTTTTATGTTATCTATTTCTCTTATCTTCATAATTTCATTTTTGTTGGTTCCTTTTCCATATTTGACTAAATAAGATTGGGAATATTCACTTCTTCCCTTGAGTCTTATGACTTCATTTATTTCCGGGTTTTCTTCTCTCAGAATATCCAGTAATGTTTGTTCTGGAATATGTGGTGCTGCTTTTATTACAATTTTTTCGGATTTGTTTTCTTTCTGTGTAAATGTATAAAATTGAATTTTTTCCTTTGATAATTCTGTTATTAGATTTTGTTTCGCTACCTCATTGTGAGGAAATATTTTTGTCTGATTCTGATTTCCGTATTTGGCATGGAATTGATTATCTGAATATTTTCTGATTTGTGTATGGAAAGCTTTGTAATTACCAATCTTAGATGTGATTATAATTGGTGGCAGCTTTTTCTTTATTTCTGTGTCTTTTTTCGTGTCCTGAGTCGTTTCTTCTGTTACCATTTTTCCTCGTAAGTTGGTTCTTCGTTCAAAATTCCAAATTTATTATGTATTGGAATCTGTTTTACTACTACTTGGACTGGATTTTCTTTATTAATTATATTTTCTACTTTGTTAGTGACTGTCTGCATTAATTGTGCGTTAGAATCACTTTCGCTTGATGATCGTTCAGGATTATCTGGATTTATGGGAGATCGGGAACGAGACGATCTCCTTTTTTTTCTTGAGTTTCTTCCCATTATGGAAATTTGTTTTCATTCATTACTTCGCTATCCAATTTCGGTTTCAATAATATGGCTATATTTAATAATATTAATATCGCAAAATTTCAACCTCACTGGAATTTCAATCTTGACACTTAGGTAGATTTCTATAAAACTTGGAATGGGCAATTCGCGTTACTTTACTCATATTTATTACTTTCGCTCGCGCAAGTTGTAACGACGTTCCTGATTGGCTGGTGCGGTCAATTGTGTGAGGACTCCGCCCACTCGATCTTGTGTTTGCTGCATTTTACGTAACATGTTTTTCTTGTTCGAACTGTGAATAACAACTTTCCATGATTGCGGTAAATTTAGAGCATCGTCTCGTTTATTAAAATTAGGAAGCTTTTTTATCTCAACGGCTTCTCTTATTATTCTTTTATTAAAATTTGTTTCCCACAGATTTCTTTTGATTCATCAAAATTGATTTTGTGATTTGTTTTTTCAATATGCTGCACCATTGCTGTGGTTTTCAAATTTTTGGAGATGGCTAATTTCTGTTCTTCTATTCGGGTGGATATTCTTCTATTTGTCTGTCCAACATAAACTTTGAAAGGAAAAAAAGTTCTAGATAATAATAAATTGAAGAATTAAAATAACGTTTTTTTCTTATGACAGGAGATTTGGACCTATCTCTCCTTCTGTCATCATCATCATCCTCCAATGTGTCATATGGAGTCGTTATTGATAGAGAGCCATCTTCCTCTTTATCAGCAGTTCTTCAAAACTGTTTGGGTTTTGGGAACCAGGGCAGGAAAGCTTGGATGGAGATTTCAGGATACCAATCTCCATATTCTTCACTTCAGATTGGATATCTATAAACCTTATAATTGCGGTTTATAACTAGGGCAATTGCATCTGGGTATGAGGCTGCTATTCGGGCCATCGTTACTGTCTGCCTCGTAAGTTTGGAACCAGGCTTCGCAATCTTATATCTGGCAACAAGCTCCCTCATCTCTGCAGCACCATCTTCGCCTGTTTTTAGAAAGGCCTTTCATATATTGGTCGCTCTCTCTGTAGATACAAAAGAATGAGAATCGGAAGATCACTTTTGAAGGTTATTCCACCAAGCTCCATTAAAATCTTCCTCAGCGTAAAAGGATTGAAGCCTTCATATGCGTAGGTTGACTCAAAATTGGCCAGTCCTGCAATCATTGCTGATACCATGGTCCCAATTGAAGGTTCAGAACCATTGGAAGTCCCTTCTGCCTTCTTTAGAATAACACTCTCCTCTCAACAACTGCAAGAAACACAATTGGAACTTTTAGAATTTTAAATGCAAAATATTTAAACAAAAGTGCATGTCACTGTGTCGAATATTTTATCATTTGACAGGGTTATAAATGGACGTATGTTAGCTCTATTTGGGATTTTTTTGCCATACTATGAGGAGTGAGATGAATATTAACGCCAGTATTAGTAACAAAACTAGGGTGATTCAGTCCTCCTAAGTATATTGCTCTCTTTTTTACGGTACATATGTCTTTTTAGGTATTGGCAACAATGTATGAATTGTATGAAATTTTCAAATGATATACCTTACTATTATGTTCCTTCTTCCAAGATCTCTGAGCTTACAAGATATTATAGACTTTTAATCTATTTCGTTTTGTTCTGGTTTGTAGAACAACTTATTACAACTACTTGTAACTGTAGAAAGCTCTAGAATTTTAAAAATCAAACTATTCACTGTTTCTGAAGATTGGGATTTATTTCTTTGTGGAATTACCTGGGAGATTGATTTCAGTTATCAATATTTGTCAATGTTGGTAATTGTTATTATTTGAATCGATAATCTATTTCTAGAAAATAAATGTTGGTTGCGAAAAAATGCCAAGTTTTCAATTCAAGTTGTTCAATGAGTAAAAATTCGGAATACAATACAAATAACTAGGATAACATTGAATTGAAGACATTAGTGTGAAAAAAAAAATAAAACAAAACTGTGTTTCATTAGTATTTATTCAGTTGAGTTTATATTGGTTCTGAATAAATACTTTGATTTTCTGCCACGATTTGGTTTCAAGTAATTTTGGATATTTTGAAATGAGATTTTCACATTCAGCTTTTTTCGGAGGTTTTTTTGATCTTATATGTTTTCCAAAATAAGATTTAACGGAATTCTTGCTCCACTGTCCGTCGCTCTAAATGTCTCTTTTTTCGTAACTTGGGAAGCATACTATTAAGTTCCTCGTTGGGCAGATTAGTTTTGAAATCCCCTACTTCATTCACAATAGATGTTATTTCGTTTGTTTAATTTTCTACGTAATTCGCCGCATCCATCAAATTCTCTTCTATGTTCGAATTGATTTTCATCTAAAGTTTTGCTCTTGAATTGGCCAGCTTCTCCTTTTTCCAAGATAATCAACAATTTTAATATCTTTGCGGTCTGATGAATATCGTCTGGGCATCGATATGAAAGCCGATGTATCCCCAAAGTGTGTCCCATGAAAGAAACTAGTTGCTCCATATCGTTTTCCGTCATATTGAATAATTGTGTTAATGTGACTAGGTACTTCCTCAGACGGGTGCATGTGAGAGCATCTGATTTCAGATTTCCGAAGAAAATTGTTAGGTTTTTTCATTATACGACCCCTATACTCCAGTATAAAAACATATTATTTTTCACTGGTTTTGAAAAAAACATTTCTTTATCATCAAGTGCTAAAGCCATCAATAAAACTAACACATCAATATCTTCAGCTACAACAACTACTTGAAGAAAGGAACAATCTATAGCAGATTGCACAATTAATCGATCAACATCACTTTCGGTTTGACTCCACTCAAATTTATTTTCGCCTAGTTTTTTGCATAGAAGATTAATAAACCTATTTTTATTTTTGCTATTACCTAAAAGTTTCTTTTTCGTTGTGTTTAAAGGCATGTCTTCTTCAAATAAATAAGCAATGGAAGTATTGCCAATATATCTACGATTTCTCTCAGACACTTCAGTTCCATCATTACTATCCATCAAATACATCTTTAACATTAGTTACATTAATTTAATTACATTACGTAAATATACTGTTGATAAATATCTTCGATTTTTTCCCCATTTTAATTTATGAAGTAGCATACCTAAATCAATAATATAAAAAATTCAGTAACATCACTAACATCCGTTTGGCATTGTACAAATGCATCATACTTTGACTGCACATTTACGGTAAATATTATATATTGCTCAATCATTTATTCATAGTAACGAGTTTTGATTTTTTTGTGTTGAACATAGGATCACTTAGACTTAGAGTTCTAATTGCACAATATACAAAATAATTAATTATTTTTTACATATTTGATACAATCCCTTATTTGGTTTATGGAGTCTACATTTAATCCAGTTGCTAATGAATGTGACATTGTCTTTGCTCTTTTGCAGCTATTATCAGAAATTACATGAACAAGTAATATTGAATAAAATCAATCGAATTATTGATTATATTCAGTGTTATGTTATATTTCATTGAATTTTATTATTAGTCACCATTATTTAGCTTTATGTAATTATTTTCTGCAATTGGGTATTATACTTAATGAGAATAACGAAATTATTATATCATATATCATAATGAAATTTGGAAAACAGTGTTAGTAATAGAACAGATCTATAACATTTAAGTTCATTTTGATAAATGAATAATGTAAATATATTTTGAAATATCTAATTAAACCGACACGTCATTATCAGCAAAATAACATGTAAAATACATTATGAAATGTATTTTAAAATAATTTTCAATTTTAAATGATTGATCATTATGTAAATCTTCTGTATGGCACTGTAAAACTCCAAATAAATCAAATTTACGATCATTACGATTCATTTAATGAAAGAGAGAAGTTTCAAATTAACACATCTAGATTACCAGAAGATTTGCAATGCTTTCCTTATCGATTGGGGCCATTATTTTCCTCTGAATAAATCAACAAAAAGATTACACAAGTCTGCAAAAAAAAAATAAGTAAGAGCTGTTTTGGTTTTTATGTGGAATTCTTATGTTTTTGGGTATGCTGAATTCGAAAATAACTTTCATTTTGTCCTAGAACGTCACGTTTTCTGACAATGTAGGTGTCTATGCTAAACAAGTTATTATCGTAAAATAAAACATAAAAAATTATTGAAAAATGAATTTATAATTTATAATTGCGTAACAAAACTATTTTTTTTTATTTAAAATACATTAATTAATAAGCACTAAATACATTTCTTTTTCCCAACCAACTCGTCCTTTCGGGCAAAGTAGGAAGTAAACTGCTTCTCACGATATCTAAACCAGGAGGAAGACACTCCCGGCAAAAGTAAATTCCTGATTTTGAGCCTTGATGCAAGCAACTCAGCAGCGTTTTTAGGAAGATTCAAGTCTCTTACCAAATCATTTAGCTCGCCCTGGGAAAACAATTTCGGACTGTTGTCATCTTCAAATTCAAAACTTGATTGGTCATCGGGCTTAGGTACAGCACCATCTTCGCCAGAACTTGGAATCTCTTCCAAGGTAGCAGGGACCTTGGGAACTGGTATTTCGGTCCCATGAGGGATGGGACGAGTAGCTGATTGCAGATTGGGGTATGAAATTGACTGCTTCCATTTTGAATTATACCCTTTCACATTACACGAACAAAAGTAACAATCATCACTATGGTTCTTTTGCTCGCGCCATACCATAGGCGCGTATGGTTTAATCGCATATCGGAAAGCTTTTTTCTTGCTCTTTAACCAATTTCGAAGGTCTTCAACACATCGTTTGCAGACTTTATGAGGTGCCCAAGCTTTATCCTGATCTCCAAGTTTCAAGCCAAAATACGCAAAGTATACTTTTTTTACAAAGTCCGTAATGTTCACTTGTTGCTTTAATATCATATATTCGCCACAAATGTAACAGAAACTATCAGACGAATTCACACACTTCCGCACAGACGACATTGCACTATATTGATCTAAGATCTATAAAACAATGGCGAGTTAACACGTAATTGTACCGCGCCATACTCTACACTGTCGGAGCGCGCACGTTCAGGTTACAACATGTTTATATTTGTTAATGTAGCTCAAACAGGTGTTCCTTATTTAGAAATTAATGATAGTTATGTCCTGTAAACATTTAAAAACAGTAATCAGAATAAAATTATACCCATAGTTTATGACTACAAGTTAGCCCAAAAAATCCCTTTTTGTAATAGAATTGTGCGTTTTGTCAGAAAACCTTAGGTTCTGGAATTTTTTGAGTATTTTCTTAGTTTTCAGAACACCTTAATACATAGAAATCAGTTGGAAATATCCAGACAGCATTTTTGTTGCAGACCTGTGTTATTGTATAATGTTGATTTGGTCGTTTTCCTCATTCCAGCGTTATCAAACAGTGAAAGAGGATAGGGAGCCAGCTCGTAGTCAAAATATTGGTGAAGTTCATCATTACTTTTTCTTATAAAACATAAACGTTGGAAAATTAAATTTGGATCTATATCGACTGCAGTATTATTAACTTTGTTTCTACTGCTCATGATCAATAAAGATTTAACAGTATTATTCGTTGTCATTTTAGTATTTTTGAAGTTAAAACCTGATTTTATTTCTTAATTTAATTCAACATCAAATGCTTTATAACAATTAATAGTTTCGTTACCTACAATTCCTGTGGAAATTGCCATTGCTTCCATTACGTCAGGAAAGGGATTGTGAATTTTAAAAAACTACGATTATTTCAACTCATATGATGATTCAAGTGGAACTCGACAAAACTCTTCAATTCCGTCGATTACGTCGGTTTTAAATAACGTTGCTTTTATACATTTGAAAACAACACTTGGTGTTGCTCCACGTCTGAAAGGACCACCTTCTATTTTCATTGACTTCATGAGTGTTTGTTCTATTGTCTGGTTAGTTGAAATTTTTGCAAAATACTTATCAGATCTTCTAGCACTATGGTTTTGTTTGTATGCTTTAAAATCTTCTTCACTTAGCTCTTGTGATAATCTACGCATTTTTTATAAGTAAATTTCACTACATTTTGCATAAGGAAAGTGTCTTGCAGCATGGAAAAATGTTTTCAAATGTAAGTCTCAATGTCCCACCCTCTCTGCAGCTATAAAATCTTTGAAAAGAAATACCATATGGAAATACGTAATCCACAATTTACATGTCTTGCCTCTTTCTTCAAGTTCAAGCATCTTATTTTGGAAAAAATCTATTAGTTCAATAAATGTTCCATTATTTTCTATCTCATTATAATTAAAAGAATAAAATAGTGAAGAATCTTTGAAACTTTCTTGAAATGCAACAAACTTTTCATTATTTTTTAGCATTTCAAAAATGATTTGAAAGTGCTAACTGTACTAAACTGTGAGCACGCACAGCTCCTGAATAATTATGTCCTGATAATATTTGGTCGCATGTTTTATCGACGTATACAGTCGATAGTAATTCTTTCAAACCACTTGCTGTCATGATATTGGCAATGCATCCAACAATAGAGAGCGTCATATGAAATGCTCCTAATTTAATAATTACTGTAAGATCATCAGCCAAATGTACAGCAGAAACTATATCTTCAGCTTTCAATTAAAGCGGTTGGTCAACAGTTATCACACAATCTTTCATAGAAACAGATCTAGCTTTATAAATAGCAAATCTAATAGCTGTAAACAAAGTATTATAGTCACTCGGATTTGAATTAATAAATGGTAAGAACACGATTGTTGATTGATTATACTCAAATCCAGTGGTTAGGTTTTGCATAAAACCGTTCCAACCCGTATAATTATTAGATTCAATATGCTTCATGAACATCCATAGCGTAATCAAATGTGTTGTATAAGAAGGCTCCAATTTTACATTTTCTCCTGAGCTATTATATTATTATTTGAGCTTTTTATTTTTCTTTTTTCCTTCACCACAAGATTTTATATATGGTTCAACTCTTATCTCTCCTATCTCAGCAGTATCTTGTTTCGAAGGTATAGTTTTTAATCGAGGAAACAATTGTAAACGAGGGTTACAATACTAATTCTTTCAAGATTATGTCCGCAATTTTTGCCAGTGATGGCTTTTGCTCCAAAGCTGCAAATAGTGATACATTTTTTCCAATCAAAGTCGTAGTTGCGAGTGCTTTCGAAAACATATCGTACAAACACTGGTTAACTGGCTTTGCAAAACGAAATTTCTTCTGTGATATTGTAATTTGCTTCAAAGCACATAAATAGTACAAACTGAGCATAATCGGAAACATCTGTAGATTCGTCGAACTGCAGAGTAAAATGTGGGCTCTTCTTTAAATTTTCGACTATTTCATCTCGAATATCATTGGCCATATAGTTTATTCTGCGTGAAATTGTATTATCAGAAAGCGGTATGCTTTTCAACTTGTTTGCTTCGAAATTATGACAAAAATGGTGCGTAAAATTTTTTGTTTTTTTTTGCGTTAAAGTTTTCCAGCATGGAGGAATATTACTAGAGTTGAAATTTATCATACCTTTGTAAAATTCTTCTTTGTCATTTGTACTTGCAAAAAATTTCAAAAATTATTCAAATCTTGCGACATTAACATCATTATTTTTTATATTATACATTTCATTGGTGAATTTTTGGACTAAATCTGTTTTTTCTTTATTATTTATGTCTTCTGGATTTGTCAAATGTTTGAACATATTCTGATATTCTTCATTTTCTAACAGGAGGTTGTAGGCTTCAATTTTTCCCTTACGAACAAAAGCTGCTGTATAACCACAACCGGTGAAGGCATGGAAGCCTGGTAGAGCTCGACAGACTGATGTACCTAGCTTTTCTGCGAGGTGTGTACAATTGATGTAATTTATTTCGTTATTGGTTTTGGTTGTGATCCATATTTCTTGTTCTTTGAATTTATGTATGTTTCCAAGACAAATGATTAAGATGTCAGTATCTGCTGATTTTATGAGGATATTTTGTTGGGGCGAACATTTGTTCAAGTGGAAAAAATTCTTGTGTCTGCTTCTTCATGATAACATTTATAATTTTCATCTAGTATTCGAGTCATTACTCCATTACTATTACTGTAAACAAAACACTGGTCTTCGACTGTTAAAAAATTTTTTTTTCGTTAATAATTGAGCTACATATATTATCCGTCCAATGATTATTTAAAAAGGTTACTATTACTTCTTTGAATTTTGGATTATTGAGACTTTTATTGAAATCTGTAGGTCTGCTTTGTAGCGGCCCCGTGATAGCATATGGTATTTCGTCTTCTTTACGAGTTGATCTTTCTGAATCTTTGATTGATGGAGATAGATATCTATCAAAAATCAAATGGATATCTGAAGCAGTGGAATTACATATTTTCTTCAAAATAAATTCTGCGATCTTGCCGAATGATTGAGGTACAGATGGTCCTAAATTGTGTAATAAGTGGAAACCGTCTATAATTTCAATGTCTATGTGGCTTGGAGCTGAAGTTTCTATTGAAGATATTATTTTTTTGACCAATGCTGATTTGTTGGTTTCGAATATTTCTCCTGTAGGGTACGTTAATGCCTTTGGAAATGGTGACAATGGATATTTAAAACATGTTTCCATATCTATTTTGTTACGAAGCGATATTCCCAATAATCGACCATAAATATCACGTTCCATTTGTATTGTGGTACGTTTGCCATCACTTGATATGTGAGATTTCTTCAAAGATTCGCTTGCAAAATTCAATATTTTATTTTTTTTATAGCTCTGTCGAATCTATTCTCATCAATAGCACATTCTTCAATAAATTTACGTTTTTGTTCGTTACCTTTTTCTCTTACATTCAATAAAAACTCACTAGTTGCATCAGAGACGGCTTTACCAGTTACAATATTAAATAAATTGTCCGGATTTATTGTTGTGCTAAAGGGATTCATAGATTTTTCGACAGCTTCAGAAAAATCATTGAATGCCTTGCGATCTTTTGCTATTCTATTTAATTCCAATTCATGAGTAATATCGTCTTAGTTAGAAGTCGTCAAATTCGAATTGTTTACATTCACCTCTGACATCTCAAGTTTCGACACCTCTGTTTCAATCAGCGACGAACTGTCAGACGACCTCGCATCTCTAAAAACATTTTCTATGGTTTGCGACGTTGTCTGCTCTACTCCAATTTCCATCACTTACTGATTTGGTATTTTCATATAATTCCAATTTATATTCCAAATTTTTGATGCTCTCTTTCAATAAATCCGCATTTTCCTCTAAAATTTCTATCATTACTATCTAAATATATAAATATATTTCTATTATTAAATTACTATCGTTTCTATCACTTTCCATATCTAACATATATCTGATATCAGAGGAACGTGCATAGATTTCCACTGTATAAATTCAGGTATTGTGTCAACAAAAACCTTGGAGTCTTACTTAGGTTATACTGCATTTCATTATGTCAAAACTCATGTTAAAATTAAGTGTTCACAATACATCTGAAAATATCACCATTTCTCCAAAAAAGTTCGATTAGAACAATCATTAGAATCATTCATTTCATTATGTATACTGTGAATTTATACTGCTGGCATAATGTGATCATAGAATTACTTCATAAAGTCTATCATAACTTCTATAAATCCACTTACAATTCGAGTTGAATTGAAAAGAAATATTGTTAGAGTATACCGTGGAATGATGATCAAGGAATTATGTTCAAATAAAGGATGAAAGATATGATGTAAATGTGTTAATATAGTATGTACAAAATATATTTTGATTTCCATATTTTTCATTTGAAGACTATACTACGGTTACAAAAAAGTTTAATCATTAATATCTTCACCACTACTATCCACTGAAGAGTCTGATTCATACTCAGTTTCTTCACTGCTATCGTCAGAAGAATCAAAAACTGATTCATTTTCTTTTTCGACCTGTTCCTCAGTTTCTTCAATTTCGATGTTTTCAGCTTCTGTTTCTCGTTCTGCTTCGTCTGAACACAAATAAAATTAATTATTTTCTCTGCTTATTTTATAAGCTGTTGATTAGATTCCTATTGAAATTTGCAGAAATTTATAAATACCTGTAGTGTTGACACCTCCTGTGACACTTTGGATACTTGGTGGAAATTTTGGCCTTTTGTTGTATGATTCAATTTCAAAAGTCACGGCATCAAAAGTGCGTCGCCTTCTTCGTGTTATTCCTAACGGTTGATGCTGTTGTGGAGCTTCATTAATTTCTTCAGTTGTTTCATTTAATTTTTGCTGATGTTGTTGTGGAGCTTCATCAATTTCTTCACGTATTTCATTCAATTCTTGGGGTGTATTGTCGGATTCTTCAGCCACATTCATTATTACATTATTAGAATTACTTTCATTGAAATCGCTAATATCTTGAAATATTATACCCACGGTATCATGCAATGTGTCTTTGCCGCTTGAGGTATCTACAAACCTATCGAAATTATCATATGCCACACCTGTGCATAAGTTTTTTGAGCAGATAATACCTTCAGGGCAAACAAAGTTCTGTTGTGCTGAACCAAATGTCGCTTCCGTTTCTAGTTCTTCTAAAACGGTATAGCTACAGCTGTGTCCATACTTATTGATAATATTGATAATTTTTCTGCTATTTGTTAAACCTTTTAGTGCCATTCCTAAAGCAATGTGCTTCGACGGCTTTATTTTGGCTTTAGTCACTGCGTAAATTATATCTGCAGAGAAAGATTGAGCTAATCTGTGAACATTAACATTATTTTTTCGACGAGAACTGGAACAGATTAATTTGGAATAAAAATCCATAAGCACAGGTGGAATATCGCATTCTCCCTTAGTAAGGTCATTCGCGGTGGGTTCATCAGTTGAGGGTTTCCGTTCTATTTGTCTTATTTCTGATCTCAAAATCAAAGCAGCTCGATCCAAAATGTCTTGTTTTTCTAATGTATCCAAATCATTTTGTATGAAATGACCGTGATACGGTTTTACAACTTTATGATTATTACATTTAATTATGCTGATTTTTTTCGGGAATGCTTATAGTAATCTTGATTCTAAATTATATGGCTCTAAGTTCGTTGATGAATCAATATCTTGGCTTTTTGCAAAATCTATAAATAAATTTTTTAAAAATGATAGAAAGTTACATTGATTCTTTCTTATTATGTTATTAGTTACAAATCGACATAATTCTTCAAAAGCCTTTTGATGCATGTCACGAGATACATGCCAATCGGTTTTAATATCTTTTGAGGCAGTAATATGTGATTGTGCTGCATTCATATAGTTATTTCGACATATTTTATGGTAAAAAATAATCTCGTTATTGTCACATGCTTCTACAATTTTTTGATATAATTTGTCGTCACCCATTTCCTTTGCATCGCTTTTAAGCGAATTAACAGCATCGTTCATTGAACACGTTTGCAAATTTTGTTCACGATTGCGAAATTTCTTTCGTTTCTTATTACAAAATATACAAACCGAATCCTTCTTTGTGCTAGAGCTTTCTTCTACAGTACCTTCTGTATCTGATACTTCTACTTCTTCCACAGAAGTATTCATAACAGTGGCTCCATTACCTTCTTCATCATTCGCAATCGATTTTTCTCCAACACTATGATTGCTTGCATCAGAATCAGCATCTCCTTCGTTACATGCGCTAGTACTTGGAGTAACTGGACATGAATCACTTGGTCCTGGTTCTTCTTGCAAGCTACAGAAATATGGTTATATTGAAAGATATTCTGCATTTATGCAACATTATACAACAAATGACAAAGTGAAAGAGAAAAAAAAGAAATGAAAGTTAGTAAACAATACTTATATAAAATAAAGAAGTTCCGTGTTAATTGTTATAGGACATGCATTAATTAAAAAGATTAACTCGTGCGACTTTGTAGCTAACAAATTAAAAATACTGTCTATTAATTCCTTAACTTCAAGAATTTCTTTTGAGCATCATAAAAGTATATAGCTTCTTTTTTCTCTATGATTTTGATAGAGGATAAGCAAACTGTAAATTTTTGGAGTAAAAAAGAAATGACTCATTGAACATGCATTCAGTGCTTGTCTCTTTCACTCGATGTTATATTAGTCAACTACCTGGATTGTGGGCGGAGCAGCGACAGTTGTATTCGAAAGTTTAAAATCTAAACAATATTCTTCTGTCATTTATCTTTGAATTTTTCTGAAAACTATAAACGCATGCGCACATTTCAAATCAGGTCGATGTTCCCACCACCATTCGATTCTGTCGTATTCAATGAAAGAAAAAGCGTTCATCTGCTCTAAAACTCAAGGCCATACTAGTTTCTAACACCATAGACGTAACAATACAAAATGCGACACAAAATCACATCAATTTATATATGTTTAATTGAAACGTTTGTTTATGAGCAACAATTATTAGAATATGTGCAACATACCTTGATGTTGATGATAACTTCGATAGAAGAAGACCCCTATGATTTGGCGGTAACGCAGAAAATGTTTTATAACACTTAGAATGATATTTTTGATAATCGTTACATTCTTTAGGAACTTTAGCATCACTCATTGATAGTTTGTATTCTTTTCGAATAACCAAAATTTCATTACACTTTTTTAAAATATCATCCGGAAAAGTTTTTAAAGGTTCACTTTCTCAAAACAAAACACACAAAATGGTTTAATTTCCTTCGACATTTTGATCGTTCCACAAGCTAACGCGTCAAAAGCTAAAATCGAACTGATAAACTAAATAAAAGTCACTACTGAAAAACACGCCAGCTGCACGAGCGGACTCCAATTCTTAGAATCCAAAGTACAATAAAAGACCCTAATGTTCGTAGGTAAGGGCGCAGGTAATTTTTATAGGAACGCGCAGGTATGGAGCACAAAGATTGTGAAGGTCTCTGCAAATTAAACTTACACAAAAATTCTACGACCAACATTTGTTTTATTCAGGAACAAGACACATTCTCATTCCTTCAAATCATATGCAAATGCAGAAAGTGATAAAAACGATAGTTTTTTTGAATAAATTATTTTCATGTGGCTTGATATGAAGGGTAAAGATTGTTGAAACAATATATTTCATAAAAAAAAGGATCAGCATACTATCGAAAGGGGTAAAAATTTTCAGCAGTTCAATACGGAATATTTCATTTAACTAGCAGTAACTGCACGCTCAACAACTTTAAACCCCCCTGCTGACGATCTTCCCCCCATGAGAATACCTGCTGACTATGATATTATTATTTGTAATAGTATTAACAAAAACATATGTTAGTTTCATCCGACCTGATATAAAATTGAATTAAATGTTTTTGATACACGTTTACAGAGGCTGCTGACGGATAATCTCCCGCTATCTTGACTGCAGAATGTCTTTTTTAGTTTTATTATTATTTAAATAATCATTATTGAAAATTTCAAGCGACCTGAAAACACTTGTGGAAATCTTTATTTGTACACAATCGTAATTTCCTCACTACCTTTTCCACCCCTCCTGGACCTGCTGACGTGTAGATGACTGAATTACTACTTATAAAAAACATTTTGTGACATAATTTAATTGACCTGAAATGATTGTATCATTTGCAACGCTGCCTCCCGGACTATAAGATGTTTTGAAATTTATAAGTTTTTCTTCGGCAGAAAAAGAGAACTTCGACCTTTAATTCAATATAATTTTCACTTCTATTCTTTGAATAGTACTGTTACTGATTGATATTAGAGAATTTTTCGAAGGACCGTTTTAATTCAACTTATAAATTTGAATGCTGGAAAATGAGTTTTTCACCTAAATTGCTAGGCTTGATATTGCTCTTCGGTACGAGACTGGGATTGCCAGCACTTGTTGAGATCTTTTGAATATATATTTCACAAATGCAACAACGATAATTTTAGTTATGAATTATACCAAATAAAAAATGTCAATAATAATAAGAGAATGATGAACTGAGCCGTAAGACGATTAACGAGCGAATCTCGCACCTGGTCGTTACCTTCTTCCCGATGTGATTCAACTCCTTCGAAAAAAGAATGAAAATAAAAAACAACAAGCCGCTCAAGCAAATATCTATTCAATTATTGTTATATATAAAATTATATGTGAAATGAAAAACCAATTCACACAAAATATATACAGGGTGTAGCAGCAACAAGTACGGTTATCAATAAACGAATGTTCTCTCATAAGAATATTGCAAGAACGGTTGGACTTAGGTATTGTATATAACACGAAGTCAATTAATATTGAAATCGGAATCAATGAAATATTGTTCTAAATGTATATATATATATATATATATATATATATATATATATATATATATATATATATATATATATATATATATGCCAATCATCTTTCGAGGATCCCCATGCATTAATGACCTTCTGTGCAAGTTGTGCAAGAAGGAGAGCACCAAGTAGTTCTAAACGTGGTATTGTCATCGACTTTAGAGGAGCTACTCTCGATTTTGCACACAACAATTGGGAGAATTTTGTTCCGTCTTCATTTTTAGAGCATACATATATGGAGGCGCCATATGCTTGTTCAGAAGCGTCACAAAATCCGTGGTATTCAAGTTTGGAAGCTTGATCGGTGATGACACACCGTTTTGCACTCATATCACTTATGTTAAGAATCTCCTTATGAATTTCTTCCCATTCTGAGTGCATATTTTGAGGTAGAGATTCGTCCCAATCTATTTTAACAGACCATAGTTTTTGCATTAAGATTTTAGCTGGAATAATTGCCGGTCCGATAATGCCTAACGGATCAAAAATTTGTGCAATTATTGAAGTAATTGTGCGATTAGTTGTCTTCCGGAAACCGTTGTTGCGTATCTGATGCTTGAATGAATCCAATCGGGGATCCCAAATTAGTCCTAGTGTTTTGCGATCCTTGTCGCCATAAATGCAGACACTTTCATTGATAGAAATTGCGTAGTCATAGAACTTCCACTTTCGTTCAATACTCTCGGATCGTTTGACGACCATTTGTGTAAGGAGAATCCATATTCCGACAGTACTTTGGTTAAATCAAAGCTTAAGACGCTTTGCATCTTTCACCGTATTCAATCCTGCTAGTAAATCGTCGACGTAAAAATTTTCAAGGAGTGCTTGGCTAACGTGAGGAAAATCAACCTTGCATTTTTCAGCGATGTAATGTAGGCAATTATTGGCGATGTCTGCAGCTGAACCTGTACCATAACTAACAGTGGTTAGTGCCATTATTCTAAGAGGCTTGGTTGCATCATCCCTCCAGTGAATTAATTGCATGATCCATTGATCTCGATCTACCAAAATTTGCCGATACATTTTCTTGAGGTCGGCAGACAAAATAATGGGATATATACGTGACGACAATATGATAGCAAACAGATCACGCTGATCCGGTGTTCTAACATGTTGGACATCATTCAAGGATAATCCTGTTGTAGTTTTTGCGGAACCATTAAATACAACACGTAGCTTAGTGGTCGTTCTATCCTGCTTGAATACTGCATGATGAGGTTTGAAGAAATGGGGATGGGCAATTCCATATGTGACTGATTCTACATTTGACACAATTTGCGTTTTGTTTTGCCTTTTATTACGATTAGTACTATGTTTTTAGTTTCAATTTAAACATGTCTTTGTAGCAGCTTCAACAATTATCGTATAGAGACAAAATGGCAACCAATGATATTGTGAAATATCATTTATTTAGTAAAATATAAACGTGACTGACACTACATGCAAAAGGAAGTCATTTTCGAGAGGGTTTTGAAACATCAATAATCTTCCTCTGTACTGGCGTAATAACTTTAATTTGTGTTTTTATCGAAAGTGCATGAAACAAACTATTATAAAATGGTGAAATAAAAGCTTTAAGTTATTTTAAAAAATATATATTAGTAAAATAAATTGTGACTGACACTACAGGCCAAAACGTGACCGACACTACATTCACTTTTTATAGTGTAAAAGTCAGTATTTTTACATGAAACCTTAGTATTCAAATCACAGCACATGAAATAACAACTCTAAAATTATTTTAAAGAAAGACAGGTGTAATTAATAAACTAGTTAAAATTCTATTTATGAACAAAAACACCACCTAAACGAAATCATTAATAATATGTTAGAAACCAACATTGCAACTAAAATAATTCAAAACAAAATCTTTTTGGAAACAAGAAATATAAGTAATTAAAAAACTTAAACAATTTCTTTAACAAAGTATAAATTCTTTTAAGCCTTTTCAAAGACATCTAGACTCTTTGGAAACTTATAGTAGACTCTATTGCCCTTAAGAATCAGACTAGGATTAGGTAATATCTCCAGTATGTCATCAAAAGACACATAAGATATATAGCTTTAAATAAAGAAGCATCGTTATTTGTTACTTTTAGGCTCATAAGTTTGACTTCGCTCTCTTCATCTACATCACTCTGGCAAATAGTGACGTAACGATACATCTGTCGTTTATTTTTTGTGGCAAACTGTGCCAGTACAAACACACCATTTCGGATGTTTTTAGCAGTAAGTCCTAAACTACTGGGTCCAACGTCTAATATTGGAGCATTATTTTCCATAAGAGATTTTTGAGGCAAATGCCTTAGTAGGAGTCTCATCTCTGGCAGGTGTATCAGTGGATTCTAACATTAGTTTTTTTTCTTTAATCTTTCTTCTGTATGTTCTCATATCTTCGGATTTTTTTCACGTAAAGCTTTATGCATATCAAGCGATGCTGTTTGTTTTATCAAACGCCGTTGGCGTTTTCTGTTCTCAGATTTCTTTTTTTAAAATTCTTTAAATAATCCTTTAGCTTTCAGATTATCTCTCTGCTTGCGCTTCCTTTCTGCAGCTGTTTTCGCCATCTATGAGAAAAAAAATAAACAATAAGCTACATTTAATTATGATACAGGCTGTGACTGACTCTACCTACGACGTGACCAACTCTACAACGTGACTGACACTACAAAAATGATTCTTATAGAGTTTAGGCATTATAAAAAAGATGATAAATTTTTAACGTCGGCATCATTTGACTTATATCGTCAAGTAAGAAAATACTTATATTCATGATAATTAAGTAATATTGCTGTAGTTAAAGCGAAATGTAATGTCTATTCTGTGACCGACACTACAACTTCACACTGTAAACTTATAAACCTAATATCTCTTTAAAAAATTCAATTTCTGTGAATTACGGACTCTTTATCGATATGTCATCATTTGAACAGTCAGTATGTAAAAAAATATAACAATAATTCAAAAGACTTACCGTGAAAATTAATTAAAACTTCACCACAAAAAATCACTATCAGCTGAGCTCACGACGCCATCTCGTAAATGACAAAATGACAGTGTTGCCAGAAAAATAATATCAAAAAATTGTTACCATTATAAAAACTTAAAAGTAATATAATGTTGCCACCATACTTAAGTATTTTTACTACCAAAATCAGATATTAATTTTTTTCATTTATGAAGTCATTTAGACTTATGCGTGGAATTGCCCGGATTGGAATAATCAACAGTGTCAACTTCTACCATATGCCCTAAATCTTCATATTCTTTCATAAATGCAACATATTGATTCTTTAATTCAGGATTTTTAGAGAACCTCTTCTCTAACGAAAAGAATTGACGTCGCGCAGACTCTCGAGATTGACCCAAATTTGGCAAGTGATCTAACTTGAAAGGTATGCTTACAATAAAACGACCTGAATCGTCACGTGTGACAGTATTATTGAAATGTGTTTTAGCATAATCATTTTTTGAAGGAAGCGCATTTGATGATATGTGACAATTTTCAATTTCCCAGAATTTTTTCAATTGCTCATTGAGTTCATTATTACTTACATCTTGGTTACGAACGAGATTACACTTTAAAGATTCGCCTTTCACTGGTGGTATCATTACGTTTCCAGACACAATCCACCCAAAAACGGTTTTTTGGAGAACTGGCTGGTTTTCACCTAATTTTATTTGACCTACACAAAAAAGTTCATAAAATAATGAAGTTCCAATGAGTAAATCAACAGATCGGGAACGGAAAAACTCCCTATCAGCGAGATGAATTCCATTTGGAATTTTGACGGAATGGGATCGAACACGGGAAGATGGAACATGTTCATCTATAGTTTCGACTAACAAACAGGTTATTTTGTTGACATATGATGCATTACGAGATTGCAATTTTATAGTGACCTTTGAATTTATATGTTTCTTTCCGTGTTCGATGCCTGATAATATTACATTGCTCTTATTTTTTTGTAAACCTAGCTTATTACAAAACGATGCAGTCATTAGATGTGGTTGCGAACAAGAGTCCAAAAGGGCACGACATTCATGCTTATTACCACGATTATCATGAACGTAAACAATTGCGGTTGCTAGCATGGTATATTCTGTTGAGTTATTTGCTCGAATATTAAAATTCTTTTCTTCTGTCCCGATAACGGCGCTTTCGTTAGCATTAGTTAAATTTGACTGTTCGGATTGCGAGGATGGTCGCTCTAAATGTAAAAGAGTATTATGCCTTTTACCACATTTCTTGCATTGACCTGCTTTACAAGTGGGACTACGGTGTCCTGGTGACAAACAATTGAAACAGAGTTTCCGTTCACGTGTTCTGTCTAACCTTGAAGAAATATTTAATTTTCTGAATTCTGAACATGAATAAGATTCATGCTCGCCGTTACAGAATGAACATGATTTTGATTGGATAGAATATGACCTGAGTTTATTTCCGGGCTTATTTCTATCTAATTCCTTATAACCTGAGGCGCTTATTGAAGTTTTTTCTATAAATTTACAATGTTTTTCCAAGAAATTGAACATCAGTTGCAAAGTAGGTCTTCCGGAAATTGAAGCAGCCTCCCTTTCCCATTCTGTTTTCGTACCAGAATTGAGCTTAGACGTTAATAAATAAATGATTAGAGTATCCCAACGATCAGTAGGTTCGTTGAGGGATTTGAGTGCTGTTAAATGATTATCAAACGTATCTAATAAATGCCGTAAGTCATGTTGACCATTTTTGTGCAATGAAGGAGCTTCAAATAAACCGGAAACATGGTGAAAAATGAGAGCGTTCGTGTCTTCATAACGATCTACTATCTTTTTCCAAGCCGCTTGATAATTATTATCAGAAACACCCAATGAAGCTATTACGTGCGCTGCTTTACCTACTAATGCTTCGTTTAAATATACGAACCTTTGAATGTTATTCAATTTCGGATTTTTATCTATCATCGAAGTGAATGTATCACGAAACTTCACCCAATTGCAATAATCCCCGTTGAATTTAGGAATATTTATTTTAGGTAAGTAAGACCCTACGTTAGCATCATCATTAAACATACTACTGTTCATAGGTGATTTGACCTGAGATTCGATCCTTGCAATGATTTCTTGCGCCTTACCCATTGTAGCATAATATTTGTGTTCAAACGAATCACGTTCATCGTCTTGTTCTAAATAATCATCTTCACTTACACATAATAGTTCAATTTTCGTTTGAACGTCGTTAAATTGTTCAATTAACTTTTTTTGTCATCTAACAAAACCGAATAAGAATATTCTGAAGGAAAATTCTCTGACTCTACTAGATTCGCAAATCGAGTAAGACTCCTTTTTACAGATGCTCGAGTAAGCTTTAAACTATCCATGTTGTATACGTATTATTGTCACAAATAAGCAAAGGGATATGAATGATTGGAGACTCACCAACGTTGTCGAAGTACTCTCTGATTGATAGGGGACCGCCAGCCGTGACGATGTACACACTGTTGATAACAGATTGCAGTTGATAAAGATGAAATGCCTTGAAGTTCTTCAATCTCCAACTTGAAGAATGTTTACTTGGTAGTATTGTTCGATTGTTTCACGAACTCTTCAATAATTCCTTGGAATGGTATAAACTCTTCCTTGGAAGGTGAAATCGTTCACTCGCGAACGATGCACTAAAAATGCTCAACGAAAGAAATTCGTTACGAATATTGATTTGTAATATGTACAAATCACACTAATATTTCACGACAATATTATTTGATATCCGGCCCGAAGGACCATATGTTGAATTTCAGATTTCCCTTTCCGATAGCTCGACTGAAATTCTGTATTATATTCTAAAGATTTATTTTACAAAGGAATATACAAATTACTATTTTACAGTGTCGTGAAAAGTCACAATGACGGGACTCGTCTCCGAGACGTACTTGATCGTTTCAGACTCGAAGTAAAACTGAAAACTACCCTAAAGTTAAAAATAACATGAAATTTACAAAGTTGAGAATTGACATATGCTTTACGTGGAATTTCTAAATTCCAGTTCTTAGAAGTTCTAACAGTGAGAGCTTTCGGAATTGCTTTATTCCTTCTTCAGTCACTCTATAATATGACAACAAAAATGTATCAATGTTAATAATAATGTACAAATCACAACTTACCATGTATGTGAGGTTAATAATCTGCTTCACACAATCCAACATAGAACAAACCAATAACCAAAAACAAAACATCAACAATATTAAAATCTTAAACAACTACTTCGTGTTCACTGTAACTTAAAGATGATTGTACTAACTTCATGAATAAGGAAATCGAGAATTTCAATACAAACCTTTCTATATCACTATCACAGATGTGTGGGATGCAATTTGTTTTATAACTTATTTCTTTTATTTTTATCGCTATCCTGTTTACGCATTTGATTCGTCTCCAAAATGTGAGAGTAAAATGAACTCAAATTCTGAATATCAGTTTTCCTATTCATTGCTTTTGGTTCAGTTTTAATGAAGCCATCTCAAAGAAATTGCGTTTATATGTATTTCGTTCACTGCCTAATATTCTGACATTTCCAAAGTCAGGTGTATGTTTAGCGGTGATGAGATTTTAAATTTCTTTGCGTTTGACCTATATAGTCCAAACTGCAATCCTGGCAAGGTATTCATATATAACATGAGATCTATCTAAAAGTTAAATATATATATATATATATCTAAAATATATATATATATATATATATATATATATATATATATATATATATATATATATGCGATTTGCTGTTCAAACTTAGCAAGAGTCATCAACTTTCAGCTATTTTAGATAATCTGTCCCAGTCGACGTTGGTTTACTGCCAAACTTTCTAAATTCTCATATTCATAGTGTTTTTATATAAAGATCGATTTGGTTTCCAGTAGACACCCTATATAGAGAGAAATCTTAATTATCATTTTCAATATATGATATTAACTGAATATAAGGTTTTTCAGGTGCCAATATAAATTTGAGAGTAGAACTGACAGATAATTCCAAAATGTTGGAAAGATTTTTAGTTCCACTTTTGTCCTACTGAAAGTAGTTCAGATGGCACCATAAAACTCATTTCTTATTCGAATTCCGCCACAGGAAATGAAATAAAAAATAATACAAAAATACAAAATATACTATAACGGTGGTTTTTATGCTCATTTTCTACCGGTACAATTATCTTTTTTGACGATTTAACTAAGATTCTGTACATTTGTGCTTTTGATGAAATTACATTATCAAAACCTGCGCACCTGTCTTCCATATTGTGAGTCTTCGATATCACTCCTTATTTTTCTCGTCACATCATAACAAGTTTTCTCCCATCTTTTTGTCACGTCAAAATTCTCTATATTTTCTTCCGAATATTCTAAAGGCAACCTAGACAAACAATCTGCGCAGTTATCTCTCGATTTTACATACTGAATATCATATTCGTAATTTGAGAGTATAACTGCCCATCTTCTCAATCTATTGGCTGAATATTGAGGTATATGTTTTGCTGGATGAAAAATTGTTGTGAGAGCTTTGTTATCTATTAATAATGTGAATTTTCTTCCATAAAGATATTAATTAAATTTAGATAAACAAAAAATTATAGCTAAACCTTCTTTTTCAATTTGGCTCATCCGCTTTTCTGAGTCCGACAAAGTTCGCGAGGCAAAAGCAATGGGCCTTTCATTACCATTTGACATTACGTGAGATATTACCCCTCCGACTCCATAATCGGACGCATCTGTAAATAATTTTACCGGTAATGATGAATCATAATGAACTAAAATCAGCTGGATAATAAAATTTTATTGAAAGATGACAGTTATCTGTCCAAAACCGTTTCCGATTTTAATAATATTGTGGACAATTTAGAAAAATTGTCCATAATAATTAATACAAAATATACTATAACGGTGGTTTTTTGCTCATTTTCTACCGGTAC
Source organism: Henosepilachna vigintioctopunctata (assembly GCA_030704895.1). Classification (NCBI taxonomy): domain Eukaryota; kingdom Metazoa; phylum Arthropoda; class Insecta; order Coleoptera; family Coccinellidae; genus Henosepilachna; species Henosepilachna vigintioctopunctata. The sequence goes on from JARQZJ010000013.1 coordinate 1,068,957, forward strand.
AATTATCTTGTAAAAGGGAATTTTTTGACAATTTCATCTTTTTGTCAATTTCATCCAATGACTTACCTCAGAATTTGTCAGCAGAACCTTTTTCCGTTATCAATAATAACTTCGATATTTTGCTCGTTCGTCAATATCGTCAGGAAGTCTATATTTATTACGATGAACACCGGTTGTGTGGCCCATGAAAGTTGATAATTGTTCGATTTAATTTTCAGATAGACTGAAGAATTGTGAAAGGGTAGCCAGATGGTTACGAAGACGTGTTGAAGTGAGAACTGAGGGGTTTTTAACACAACAATTTTTGGCGTGTTTACTCAAGATTTGATGTCCAATTATGTGCGAAGTAGAATCTGCTTTAGCTAACAGATAGATGTTTCCTGAAGCAATGAAACTGTCTCGTACTCGAATTGAAATGTCGATATGGCTTTGTACATTAGTTTTCCTCTAATAATAATTATTTTTATTGTCCTTAGAAGAATTCGTTCAGTTGGAGAGACAATTCTTTTGAATTCCTCGTATTCTTGATTTTTCGTAGAATTATGCTGATAAGTGCTTAAAAGTATTCTCTGAAGTTCTCCTCAAAGTTTTCGATTGATCAAAATTACTCAACAATAATTTGATTCCATCAAACTATTGAAGGTCTTCACAGTCTTGTTTTCACTCAATAGTTTTGCGTTCTTTTCTGCTAATTGTGTCAAATAGCCGCTTTATAATGTGAGGTCACTGGCAAGAGGCACGACAGTTAATTTTTTCAGATTGAGACAATTAGCAATTTCAATCTTCCAGTTTAACTCAAACAAATGAATTAGGGTTTTTAGAATCGATTCTAAATTTCCACTCTCAATATTCATATGAGGACCGTGTTTCTTATACGCATATGTTATAGCATTTTAGCAACACTTCTTCAAAGATGTATCAATATTCATAGCAAAAGTAGATGAATGGTATGTATCTTCTTCGGCATTATATTTTGCCAAACATTTTGTAGCTTCAACAGAATGATCGAAATATTTGGGCTGTTGAGCTGAAAAATGATTTTCTATGGATGACTCTAATTTCTTATTTTCAATGAGAACATTAGCCAGTTCTCTCATTTCACGTGAGATCACCTGAATAAAGTGCTTCTCCCTATACACATTCAGATACCTTGATCGAGTGCTCAAATCAGTGTATCTTGTTTTGCTTCAAAGGATACCTTATCAACACGCATATGAAGAAACACTTCGTTCTTAGGTCGTTTATTCACAGTTATGTTTTTGATTAATAGCGTATGACCTGCAGACTGAGCACGTCAGTCTGGCTTTTCATTATGGCATTTTGTTCTGTGTCGATATAAAACTTTTGATGAAAAAAAACCTAAATCTATCATCATCAAATCTATCATCAAAAAACCGTTCATCTATCGCATGGCAATAAAGAACGCTTTGGGAGTTCAGGTAACCTTACTGCCTTGAAACATTTACCATCTGTACTTCCTGCAAAATTTCCTTTTCGTCTCAGTATATTCAGTAAACGTCTCCACTCTTTGCAATTAGGTGGCTTAGATAGTATTTGCGCTAGGAGAGACCGGGGCTGATTTTGACATTTTTATTTGAAACTGTCATATTTTTTATTCGTTTGATTGTTTTACCTGATTTTAGGTTTGTTTGATTAAGTAACTATTCAGGATTATAATTTAAAATAAATTTTATGCAGCAGACTTATAGTAATTACATAAATGCATGAATTCTGAAAAAAAAACTGTAACGTTCAACCCCGTGCTCGGAGCTGGTTGTTACACTACACGGGGTAAATTGTTACAATAAAAAACATACCTATTATGAGAATTTTCACTAAGAACAATCATCAAAATCAGTATTCAATTACTTTTCTTAAATTAAATAACATAACATTATGTCGATTGAGCAGTCTTTTGCCTCATTACAACGTAAACAAAATAATCTGAAATTAAACAAAATTAGAAACTTAATTTTTGATCTTCTTCTTCGTTAAAACTAAACGTAGATAATTCTTCTATGAAATAAAACCTTCGTACCTACTAACGAAGAAAACGTATTTTAAAATTGAAAATAAACTATATAACCATCGTTCCACCTAAAAATAACCCAGGCTAGCTGAAAACGAGGTGTCACACATTCGGTCTTCGATTGACACACATTCGATTGACACTCAGTAATAACAAAGTTAAAATGTATGAATTTACTAAATTTCTTCGCATTTACAATGAAATAAATTATCTTATCTACATAACTCCACAGATGTTGGATTCCCAAGTTTGCCCTCTAATATTTGTTGCTTGAAACTCCAGCGAGTTGTTTCTAACGCTCCAATCAAGATAATTTTAAGGCTCTAGCCAAGATTGAAATATAGCTCCAGCGAAGGTGACTTCTAGAGCTCCAGCCAAGGTTGTTTTACAGCTCCAGTGAACGTAGTTTGATAGTTCCAGCGAACGTATTTTTAGCTCCACCGGAGGTGACGTCAGTTTAGACGCCACAGATAATTAATTAAACCACTTGGTATTGATATAAGAATATAATCAAAGTAATTGTAATCTACCAAATCTTGTGTTTAAGATTACGATGTTACTTCTTAGATGGATAATTAACGAAAAAAAAGGTGCAACGAGAATTCTGCCCACTATATCTGCATTTTAGATGTGCACATGTTATCGTTTCAACTGGACGATTTCATTCAGGAGGGGTGATCACATACATTTAATGCGAGGAATGCAAGCGTCCAGCGACGAAGAACATAAAAAAATTAACTGAATCAACAATTCAGTGGCGGCGGTTGTGTGGGAATTCACACGTTACACATCCCCTTGACCAGGATAAAAGAACTTTTTTTTTCGAAAAAAATTTTTTATTAAATACTAAAGATTTTATTTTCAAGTTACAAGAAAGAAAAAGTTTTTAAATTCAAGAGATAATTCAACAATCAATAAGAAAAGATGTTGGACTTTTGATATATCAAGTGAAAAAATTTAGCAGATAAAGTTATGGAATAGTGACTGAATATAAAGTAATAAAATTTCTGTTAGATATCATTAATGCATTTTACATTGTACAGTAAACCATGTTTGAGCCGCAGAAGAAAAAGCAAAACGTTAAGATAATACAAGAAATTTATAAGATAAGCTATTAAATTAAAGTTTAAAAACTTTCTATTCACCTTGAAATAATTTAAGGTAAACTCAAATAATAAGAAATTATGCACATAAATTATATACGATATATATATATATATATATATATATATATATATATATATATATATATATATATATATATATATATATATATATATATATATATATATATATATATATATATATATATATATATATATATACACGCATATACAATTAAATTTAATTGAAAGGATCAGCACTTGAAAGTAGTAAACCGCAAGTGCCTACCGGACATACCCCTGTCTAAATCTCTGAGATTTAATTGAAATAGAGAGAAAAATTATATGTTTTGCAATGTCAAATGATGGTTTGTACTACAAAACAAGCGTTTTACTTCACAACACAAATATTCTTAAAGTTTCAAACAAAAAATGGTAGCGACGCGGAAGCAATGAGACGCAACTACTGTGGTATGAGGGTTGGTATTATACAGAGCAATCAGCCCCAAACTCTGCCACTACACCACTGGTCATAGTTTGCATCCAATAGAATTGGGGTTCCAATTAGTAAATCACCACTACGAAAGATGCACCACCTGGCAGAACAAGTTCAAGAATCCTATATTTATTACGATGAACACCGGTTGTGGGGACCATGAAAGTTTATAATTGTTGGATTTAATTTTCAGATAGACTGAACAATTTTGAAAGGGTAGCCAGATGGTTACGAAGACGTGTTGAAGTGAGAACTGATGGGTTTTTAACACCACAAAATTTGGCGTGTTTACTCAAGATTTGATGACCAATTATGTGCGAAGTGGAATTTGCTTCAGCAAACAGATAGATGTTTCCTGAAGCAATGAAATTGTCTCTTACTCGAATCAAAATGTCGATATGGCTTTATATATAATTCTCTAATGATAATTTGTATATAATGACTCTAATAATAATTCTTTTTATTGTCCTTAAAAGAAGTCGTTCAGTACGAGACAATTTTTTCGAATTCCTAGTATTCTTTGTCTTTCGTAGAATTATGCTGATAAGTGCTTAAAAGTATTCTCTGAAGCTTTCCTCAAAGTTTTCGATTGATCAAAATTACTCAACAATAATTTGATTTCATCAAACTATTGGAGGCCTTCACAGTCATGTTTTCACTCAATAGTTTTGCGTTCTTTTCTGCTAATTGTGTCAAATAGCCCCTTTATAATTTGAGGTCACTGGCAAGAGGCACGACAGTTAATTTTTTCAGATTGAGACAATTAGCAATTTCAATTTTCCAGTTTAACTCAAACAAATGAATTAGAGTTTTTAGACTCGATTCTAAATTTCCACTCTCAATATTCATATGAGGACCGTGTTTCTTATACGCATATGTTATGGCATTTTCGCAACACTTCTTCAAAGATGTATCAATATTCATAGCAAAGGTAGGTGAATGGTATGTATCTTCTTCGGCATTATATTTTGCCAAACATTTTGTAGATTCAACAGAATGATCGAAATATTCGGGCTGTTAAGCTGAAAAATGATTTTCTATGGATGGCTCTAATTTCTTATTTTCAATGAGAACATTAGCCAGTTCTCTCATTTCACGTGAGATCACCTGAATAAAGTGCTTCTCCCTATGCACATTCAGATACCTTGATCCAAATGCTCAAATCAGTGTTATCTTGTTTTGCTCCAAAAGATACCTTATTAACCGCAAGTGCCTACCGGACATACCCCTGTCTAAATCTCTGAGACTTAATTGAAAGAGAGAGAAAAATTATATGTTTTGCAATGTGAAATGATGGTTTGTACTACAAAACAAGCGTTTTATTTCACAAACCAAAAATTCTAGGTAAAGTTAAGGCCTGAAGGGCAAACAAAAAATGGTAGCGACGCGGAAGCAATAAGACGCAACTACCGGGGTATGAGGGTTGGTATTATACAAAGCAATCAGCCCCAAACTCTGCCACTACACCACTGGCCATAGTGTCAATCTAATGGAATTGTGGTTCCAATTAGTAAATCACCACTACGAAAGATGCACCACCTAGCAGAACAAGTTCAAGGATCCTTGACAATTCCGAAGAACTAAATGTTGGAAGGGTAGCTTCCTATGACAATATTGCGTCACTAGAGCTGTGCATAGTGGACCTCGTGTACTGTCCAGAATTGACAAAAATCTATGAACTATATTACGCCAAAAAAGCGCATCCCCACAATCGGATCCACCAATGTTTCCCACAACTTTGAAAACATAAGTGTTGTATTCATTTAAACGAAAAATATATAAAGAACAACATATGAAGGATAATCCTACAAAAAAAAACGATTAATGCAAGTAATTTGAGATAGGTAGTAAATGTCAAAATAGGGAATAGATATTAGTGTATTCATCATCGGAACATAAATAAAAGAAATATATGAGGATGTTAATCCTATTAACCAAAAATTGATGAATACAACTCAGTCAAAACAGGTACAAGATAGATCAGTAATAAGTAATTTGTCTCTCTACATTGTTGAATACAGATAAAATGTTTTGTGTTCAAAGAGAAAATTCACACCATTACGCCGTAACAGATAGCCGCACACAAAACCAAGATAAATGTTAACACATTTTAGCGAAAGATACACTCAACAATATAATTAAGAGGCTTGAGACAAAAATAAGGCATGTTAATATAAAGATAGTTGGTTAAAAGTTGTCAAATCAAGTAAATTCATAGAAGTTATCAACTTAACCAAGAGTTACTACTAGTTATCAAATACGAGAAAAAAAGGATATAAAGAAAACCTCTACGAAAAGTGAAAATAGGTAGAGGCCCAAAATGAAAAGAAGAATCAGTAAATTCATATTGTCTTGATGTACTAGACTTAAGTCCTGTATCCACCCAACCAAGTATTATCTAATTGAACCAGTTCATACAGTTACGACATTTTTAGAAAAGTAGACAGAGATAATATTAAGCAAGGATGATCTGGCTCAAGTAGATCATACCTCCCTGAAATTCCATAAAAAAAATGAAAATCCACAGGCCCAATGATACTATAAAATACTAGGAAAATCTTAGCAAAATTATGAGATACTCAAAACGTTGATTATGGAATCGTAAGATGCTTTTGTTCAGATATTATTTCAGAGCAAATACAGACAGGTCATTCTACAGATCAATTGATAAAAAGCGAAAAAATTAACAATTGAAGGAAAACATAAAAATAGAAGGGCGCCAGCAAGTGGTTAACTTGCAAAAAAAAAAGTTAGTGTACAAAGGTAACTGCATCTAGAAAAACACAGAAGGTAATAAAAAAAGCTGTATCTCCAAGAGACTCTCAAATTTATAAACTCCAATGTAAATTATAAGCTACACCCAGATTTATAATGGAGAACTGCATAGCATTTAATAGACTTCAGGAAATTGATAGGCAACTAGATATACTAGGGTTTTCACTAAAACGAAAAAGAAACCAAGTGGGTATAAGATAAAGATAAGGTAATAGATAAGGTGTATATCAAATAGCTGCCGGTAAAGCTTAAATTCAAAATTTTGTACACTGAAATAAATTTCCAGGTAAGATAATAAGAGAATTCAATTCATATGATTAAGTAATCTGTAGAATGTTCATCGCCATTTTCCTGAGGATTCACAAGATCTTGTGTAATATCATGTTTAATGTGAGAGACGTGGAAATTGCCAAGATTATTTCCATCCAAATCCTTCAAGTTGCAAACTAACGAGACAAAACCTTTTTTAACTATGCAAGGTATAAATTTGGGAGCCAATTTAGCTGAGAAATGGTTAGCAGCATCAGAAAGTTCAAAGTTATAACGAGTTGCATTCATTTTATGTGCAAGATAGATTCTCTTCTGGACATTTTCATACAATTCTGGTAACTTTTCCTGAACTGAAGGATCTAAAATCTTATTTTGAATAGAAATAATATTATCTGAATTTTCTGAAATATGACCAAAGAAACCACAATCAGTGGGTACATTTCTGAGAAACATAAGAATGGGGGAAAAAAACCTGTCACTTCGTGTTTTACCAACCTGAAAGCTTGCTCCATTTGATGAATATTCTGATCCCAATGTTTATGATTATCATGAATAAATGATCTAATTTCCGTGGTAATTGTCCTGTTTACTCTCTCAGTAGGATTTATTTGAGGAAAATATCTAGCATCAAACCAAATCTTTTGTACATTGTAGGTCTTAATTAAATCTTTAAATTCATTGAAGGTTAACTGCACGCCGTTATCAACAACAAAAATTTGAGGTACTCCAAATATTAAGAAAACTTGATTTTCAATAAATTACAAATAGCTTTAGAGTTAGCTCGATACAACGGATGAACTCATACAAATTTTGTGAACCAATCTTCTTCTTTCATGTGCCTTGTCCGGTCTCCCTGACGTTGGCGATCACCATGGCAAAAGCTGTACGGTCCTCCGCCAAGCGGAAAAGTTCACCAGCCCTTCCAATGCCGGTCCAATCCCGAATATTTCGGAGCCACGACTGTTTCCTTCTTCCAGGTCCACGGCGCCCCTCAATCTTGCCCTTTAATATGAGCTGTAGTAGACGATATTTATCACCTCTCAAAATATGTCCCAGATATGATGTCTTTCGGCATTTTACGATCGCCAAGAGTTGCCTTTGGATGTTTGCTCTTCGTAATACATTCTCGTTTGTAACATGTTGTGTCCACGGAATACGAAGCATTCTTCTGTGAAGCCACATTTCAAATGCCTCCAGTTGGTTCATTGTCCTGACCTTCAGAGTCCACGTCTCTACTCCGTACAGCAATACCGACCATACATAGCATTCAACCATACGTTGTCTTAACTTCAGATTCAAGTTGTCATTGCAAAGGAAGGATCTCATATTATTAAAAGTTGCCCTAGCAATCTCTATTCGGCACTTAATCTCGCAGTCCGGGTTCAGATCTGCTGTAATAATACTACCAAGGTATTTGAACTTAGAGACACTGTGAACCAATCAGTTACAACTAACAAATACTGATTACCATATCTACCCTTGGATCTCGGATAAGGGCCTAATAAATCAGCTGATATCAATTGGAAAGGAAAATTGATGTTCCTATAGTTACCTATACGACCAGCTGGAGGTGAATTATCAGCTTTACAAGATGCGCAAATTTTACAATTACGGACAATACAGACTCTCGCATCTTAGGTCAATAATACAATAGTGAAATTCTAGATAATGTTTTTGAAACACCTAAATGACCAGCTGTAGGTTCGTCGTGATATTTCTGAAGTAATTCTGACCTATTACTAGTAGGCATCACAATTTTCCATTCACTTTCATTATCCAAGAACTTTGATCTACATAAGACATGTTTGTATAGGTAGTACATTACCCACAACCTTAAAATCAGGATAATGACGTGAACTCTTAGACACTTATATAACATCTCACGATACCACTTATCGGGGTTGAGAGTAGATAGATCCAAAACAGCAGTTTCCAAGGCTTCAGGAATTCGTGAAAGGGAGTCAGGAACGTTCATAAGTACACCAGTACGATGTACTATATTGAATCTGTGAGCAGATAGTGTCAAGATCCATCTGGCAATTCTAGGTGATTCTTCATTGTGATGAGTCAGATGAATCAGTTCCTTCAAAGTAAGGTCTAAAGCGTTCAATTGAGAGATGAGTAGCCAAGAGTTCTCTTTCAGTAGTTGTATATTTCCGTTGACATTTATTCAAAGTTTTACTAAAATAAATTATAGGATGTTCCAAGCCCTCATTTTCTTGAAAAAGTACACCACCCACACCAGCATTGGTGTTGAAGTTAATGCTAATTTAATTTTTACAAGAGCTTCGTCAGCCTCCTTTGTCCAAAATATAGATTGTCCCTTCTTTCTGCCTTTTAATAGGTCTGAAATTGGACTACAGATAGTTGAAAAGTCTTTAAGGAATCTACGATATTACCCGATCAATCCAATTAAACGGCGGATCTTTGTAGTATTTTTTGGAACTGGATATTCTAAAATAGACTGTACTTTTTCTGGGTCTGTTCGAAGTCCTTTTTCATCTACTAAAAATCCAAAAAACTTGACTGATGGACGGCAAAACTTGCATTTATCAAAGTTTATAGTTAAATTAGCCTGCTTAAGACGCTTAAATAATCTTCTCAAAATTGCTAGGTGAGTGTTGAAATCAGGTGTAGATACTAGGATATCATCAAGATAATAAAACACATAAAGTTCCAAAGCTGGACCTATAACTACATCTATTAATCTACACATTGCCTGAACGGAACTATTAAGACCAAAAGGTAAAACATTGAAACAAAATAGGCCACGACCTTGAACTGAAAATGTAGTCTATAATTTGGACTCCTCGTCCAACGGAATTTGAAAGAAAGCTGATTTTAAAACTATAGAACTCAAAAATGAAGTCTTTTAGATTTTACTTATAATAGGCAAGGCGAAAGATTTTGAAATCCTCTTCCGTAATGCAGATAACCATCTACTGTTTACAACAAAACCTTTATTTCGGTAATAAACTTAAGATTTTGGAAGTTTAAAGACATTTTTATAATCATTTTTAAATATTGCGCGAAAACAGCTCGCCGTGTCATGGCGTCGTGTGTGACGTCATACTTACGTAAACGTCAAATTTGTTGTGCAAAAATACCCCGTTTCATGGCTGGTGTATCTGGTATCTTACCCCCCATAATAATAGAAATCAAAGTCGCATCATTGGTCTGGCACAGACTCACTTCATAAGCTTTAGAAGCTGTTACTCTGCCATACCTGAGTTCGTACCAAAGGCTATTTTTGAACTGGTTCCTGGTTTCAGCTTCAATTTTGTTAATAAGGTCAACTGTCAAATTGACTTTACTTAAGAATAAGTCACAACATTTTGTTTTATATTTAAAGACCAGTAGGTACATTGAGACACTAAATAATTCATCACCATTATAATCATGTTGGTACTTTAGTAGCTCGCAGTTACCAAGATTTCTCTTTTTTCCTTCCTCTAAAAATTTTTCAAGGACTATGTAGTTAGAAGGCAACACAGGGCTACCTTCAGATATATCTTTGGCAGATATAAATTTCAAGGTAGTGTCAACTCTTGACAGCTTTGATTTCTGCTAGTAGCATTGGAATTCTAAAGTTTATAAGTGGTGTGCAGTGCCTCAGTGCAAAAATACCCCGTTTCTACCCCGTTTCATGGCTGGTGTATCTGGTATCTTACCCCCCATGATAATAGAAATCAAGTCCCATCATTGGTCTGGCACAGACTCACTTCATAAGCTTTAGAAGCTGTTATTCTGCCATACCTGAGTTCGTACCAAAGGCTATTTTTGAACTGGTCCCTGGTTTCAGCTTCAATTTTGTTAATAAGGTCAACTGTCAAATTGACTTTACTTAAGAATAAGTCACAACATTTTGTTTTATATTTAAAGACCAGTTGGTGCATTGAGACACTACATAATTCATCACCATTATAATCATGTTGGTACTTTAGTAGCTCGCAGTTACCAAGATTTCTCTTTTTTCCTTCCTCTAAAAATTTTTCAAGGACTATGTAGTTAGAAGGCAACACAGGGCTACCTTTAGATAAATCTTTGGCAGATATAAATTTCAAGGTAGTGTCAACTCTTGACAGCTTTGATTTCTGCCAGTAGCATTGGACTTCTGTGCATGAAGGTTCTTCACTTCGTCTATGGACCCACATAAGTAGTGCTATGGCATGTTTGCACCCACCCTGGGCAGCAACACAATCATGACATTGAATTGATGTTACTTTTTCTTCATCTTCATCAACTATCAATGTAACAGCATATAGTTTTGCATGGACTTTATGCTCGGGCAAATCTTGCATTTGACTGTGCAAATGTTTCCTTCCCGTTTTAGTTGCACATAACGAATTGCATCATCTCCATATGAAGGTCTTGAAGACCTGAAATAATAGAAATTAATTAGAACAAATACATACATACTGTCAAATCAAACATGTTTATTTTTTAATGTAGACTTATTTAGAAGTCAAAAATTTTGTGTGTCAACCTAAGTCTAAACCTACCATCACTTCTCATATTTAGGTGTTTCGAAGTTATACAAATTTTCTCGTTTGGTTAGTTAATAACTGGTTTAGCAAACATAAGTACCTAAACTGTAAGGGAGCTAATCTCAAAAACAAAGAAGTTTATTGTAAAAATAACCTATAAAAGTAAAACGAAATAAACTTCTACGAGTTTGAAACGAGTCTGATTGCTTCTTAGTCATATTTGTATCTAGTGTTGAAGATTAATACAAATAAAATGTACTTACAAAGAGGTTTTCACGTTTCTAAATTCGGAAGAGCAAAATTCTTTATTTGTTGCAAGGAACTCGCCCAACATCATTAAATCGATCCTAGGCAAATTTGCACTGTTTGCCTTAACAAAGCCTGGTTCCATTGTTATAGATAGATTCGTGTTGTAAAGTCGATAAATCACAAAAACAAATATATATATATATATATATATATATATATATATATATATATATATATATATATATATATATATATATATAACAATCAGTATGTTAATCAAAACACAGTGAAGCTAACATAAGTATGACGTCATGCGCTGTGATTGGTGTTTCAGTCAAAATGGCCAATTGCAGTATTTTACTCTTTTATTTTATTGAAAATCTTATTAATCTCAATTTTTTAAATAAAACTAAATCAGTTTTTTAAATCCTTTGAATGTGTTTTTTCCTCTAAAGTCATTAAATCTTTGATAATGTCATACTGTCGACACGCCTATTGTATCAATAAGGGGCATAGGATAACTATCAGGCAGACTAACATTATTCAATTTTCTACCATCAAAGCAAACTCTATGAGCACCATTCTTTTTCTCAACTAGCCAAGGTGGAGATAACCAAGGAGAATATGAAGTCACTGGCTCAATTATATCTAGATCTAGCATCAGATCAATCTCCTTATCAAGAATAATTTGCATAGCGGGTGATAATGGATATTGTCTTTGTTTAACAGGGCCACCCTCAATTTTAATGTGATGAGTATATGAATGTGTTCTTCCAGTCTTATCTTCAGGTCCAATTGTTTTGAACAAATCAACTATGTCACATAATTCCTCTCGTTGAGAGTCTGATAAATTATCAATGGACTGAATGGAGGTCCGCTGTCGAAAGTAATGAATTCTCATATTTTTGGAAAAGTCAATTTTAGTATTGAAAAGTTTTAAGAAATCCATTCCGAGAATTAACTTATGAGATATAGAAGGTACTTCCGGAACTTTAATATCTCTGACAATATTATTAACACCAATAGGTAGAACTACATATCCTAGACTCCTAGAGTATCCTGTACCTGAAACATCAGCTGTAGTTAAACTAACCGAAACCTCATAATCAACAGTTTTCTCAAAATATAGAAAAAGGAAGAACCTAAAACTGAGACATTACTGCCACTATCGAGTAGTGTAGAAATAGTTTCATTAGAAATAGTTACATTTATATATGGACGATTATCATGTATATGTGTATTGAGTAAGGGTTGAATAGAGACATGGTTGTTCGTTATCTTATTTTCTAGTTGTTATTGTGGAACTATATTTTTCCCTGAGGTGTTACTTGGAAGACAGAAATTTTTAATAGAAAGAAGCCAATTTTCCCAATCATTACGACTAAAATAGTTAATAGATTTGGAAGATATGATTAATGTTTGTTTGTTTTTGAGGAAGTTTTGTGGCAGGGTTTTTCGAAGTGTTTGGCTGATTGGAACTTTCTGCCAAAATTCCCCAGCTTGTACGCTTTTTTGACATTTTTTACAATTGAGTTCAATAACACCGTCAAGACTACAACCATAACAAAAACTTTTTCTTGTCTTTTTACAAGTATTATACATATTTATGTCCAGATTTACGACAGTTCCAACAAATCACCTTAGGGTTAGAAGCCAGTTCAGAAATATTCAATTTTTTTGAGAATTTAGAGGTAATATTCAATGCTGAAGTATCTTCGATACGTTTAAAAAGTGAAATTAAAGAATATAAGTCTCTTATAATATCTGTCATTTCCTTATCAGAAGGACGAACATTTAATGGATTAAACAGGGCTTCTAATGAACCAATAAAAGCTGTCACTGATTCTCCCTGCTGCTGTTTCCTGGATTTGATAACATCGAGCAAAACTTGATCATAATTAGCAGGTAAAAAAGTTTGTTTCAATCCAGAAACTAAATCTGACCAGTTACTAAATGATTTTCTAATGGAATGATTATGCCATCATGTCCATGCATCCGATTGAAACAAGTCAGAAGCAGCCTCAAAAAGGTCACTATCTGAACAGCAACGTGAAGATTTTGATGAATCTACGAGTTCTGAAAAGGAATTAACGGTTCCCGCCCGGAAAATTTTTTAATATCCCACTTAAAAACTGGAATCCCTTTTACTAAAACTTGGTGAAGTATTTGACACAGAAACAGGAAGTGAACCTTTAATCGGTGTTGATGAAGCTGGAGTATTGATAACAAATTGTTTTTCTGATAAATCAGATTCTAATCCTAGCAGTTCCGACAGCAAATATAACTTCTGGGCTGTTTCAATATCGTCTGTTGGTTGCAGGCGATTTATTCTACCTGAGCAGAGTATCAAACGAGTTACGATTCTATTGAGATCGTCCTAAATTACTATCTAATGATACACCTATCAGTCTCAAAGTTATTTAAACAAATAAACTCAGAAAAATATCATTCTACAATATACATGAACACTTTGTTTAATTCAATTTGATTAGTTTAATTTTTTAACAGAAGAAATTTTCTTTAACAGAATCATTTTTTAAAATACTAAATAAAATAAATTACTTTTCAAATACATCAACTGGCTTTGGAAACTTGTAGAATACACTGTTACGTTTCATACATATATTTGGCACTGGTAAAATGATAAAGATCTGTTCCTATTTAACATCAGACATATCATTTTCATTTACTTTAAAAAGAGTACCATCTTCATTGGAGATCTTTAAAAACGTAACTCTGATCTCTCCCTTTTTTTTGTTCCACAAGAACAAAACAGGTGAATTAAGCAGATGAGTAGACGTTTGTGCAACCATTTCATTTGGCACATCTTCCTCATGATCACTGTATACTTGCGCAACATTCAATTTGGTTTTGAGGGTATTTAATGTCGCTAAAGTAGAAATAAGGAAAAAAATTGTAACAGAAGCACCTAAGGCTCTTCATGTACAACGTATTGCTCAGATAGTTTCCTCGTACTTGATGCACTTTTGGTGTATCAGAAAAAGGTTTGATATTTGGTTTGTTATCTTCGATAGAAAATCAATTTCTTTTTCGTGTATCACAAACATTTGAATGCCGGGACAGCATTTGGCTAATTCCGTGAAAGACGTTAATCTGAGCAATGTCAGTAAATAAAGCTACAATTCTGACAGCGGTTCGTTTACATGTCGCCATGACCAGCTTCATGATAATTCCAGGTAAAATCACAAACATTCGGATAAGCTTCAGTCAATTTACAAAGTAAGTAAAAAAACATGACTTTGTTACGGTACTGAGTAACTGGACCATCGCTTGAAAAATTAACGTTTTCTACTGAAGAAGGAAGGAGTTTCATGATAGGTTTTAGATGAGCCCAGATTACAAGCACATTATGGCTTATGTTCTCTGATATTGTGGCGAAAATGTCCCCTGAAATGCATTGCAATAAAGAATATTTGATGAAAATAGAATTGTCGAACTCATTATTATATATAGACCATCTTTTGCAGTTAAGACATTCACACATAAGACAGTTTTCATTGTATCGGTCGCAACATAAATAATTAAGCATAGTCCGATAGCTTGGAAAACTTATGAATGTTTTAAGGAAGCTAAAGTTAGGTTCATGTTCGCATGCATTATACATGTACAAGTGTTTCTTTGGTAGATGTTTGGAGATACATTCCAAAATGGTCGTAGGCGGCAAAAAAGCGTGTAACTTAACTTTATATTTCTTGTTTTTATGAACTTGGTGTATAGAGTTTCTGTAACAATCTCTACTGTTTTTTTATATTAATTTATGTGATGGTATCTCTTTTACTTGGACATAATCTACTATTACAATCTTCTTCTTAACACTCTGTGACTATTGTCTCTAACTTCGATTTCGTTTTATCATTTCTTGTCTTCCGTGTGATATCTAACAAACTTTTATTTGCATTAGAGTTCTGACTTATAGGTTTCATATTAATTTAGTTCAACACTTTATATTTATTTCTTGACTATTTTACCACTTAATACTATTTTAAATATCTTTTTTTCGTTGTCATTTGTTGTCAAATTTATATTTTCTTCGAGTTCATTTTGGATCACCTCACTAAATAGTAGTTTTTTCTTCATCTCTTCCATTTTCTCATTACTACTATTGTAAAACATCGTCGACTTTTGAGTTTGGAGTCATTGTCTGTTTTTGGTTCCGCTGTAGTTTCTTTTTATATTTACGTACCTTTTGACGTAACTCTTTAATTTCGTATTTTTGTTTTTTTATAAATTTATTCCGTAGTTTTCGCTGACTTTCTGATCGCCTTTCAGCAGCCAGAGCGATATTGTTCTATGGAAGTGGAGGTTGGTCTTCATTTTCGGATTCAGGTGGTGTTACTGGATAGTTTCTAATTGATTATAGCTTCACGCGAACTCGATGCTTTCTAGTATTCTCTCTCCATATTTTTCTGATAGCCTTTCGTTCGCTTTCAGTCATATCATGTATGCCCTAAATTTGTCCCTTTTCTTTCAATTCTGCATTTTCAGTGGGATCGTTTTTAATTCTTTGGTAGTGTAATTTTTCAGTTTGGCGCTTTTTTTTCTAATCTCTCTTCCCATATTTGCTTTTTTTCAACATTCACCATGATGTCTGATTATGTTAGAATATCTAGAACAAATTAAATTAAGCCTTAACACATTAAATATTCATCGAAACTGAATTTCGTCACTTTGGCGATCATGTATTTCCTCTTTTCTCTGGCGATCTTGTATTTCCTCTGGCATGAAAGGTGCCAGAAGGAAACAACATAATTCGCTTTATTCACCACAGTTTCATTTAATTCATGACTTCTACACACAAAAAACATTGCATTGACTAAATATATAATTTTATAGCGATAAAATACAAAAACTTGTGCTCGCCAAAGGAAATACTTCAACGACCGGCTCGAAAACGTTCTCCAAAAGTCAATCGCAAACTGAAGACATTTTATTTGAATTTTGCTCAAGGACGTTAGCTTACTTTTATCTTCACACTGTTGTAGCTGAAGGCGAAAACATTCCGTGGCCATTTTTGGCCATGGGAATAAGTTATTTTATTTTATGTTAATATTTTTTATACAGTTATACAATAAAACATCATTGAATGCATATTTACATCATTTTGCCTCAAAATCGTTATAATCCGTTAATGGGAAGGCCAGAGTAGTATATATTTCTAACGTTTTTAAACTAAAAATGCCATAAATTGACCAATTATCCTAATAAGTCTTTGTGGGCTAGATAAAAGGCGATATTATTTATTATTCAAGCACTGAACACAATAATATGATAAGTTTAACATATTTCTTTTCTATGGACCATTGGAATTCAAATAGAGTATATTTACCTTTTTATTATTATTCTAATAGTGATAAATCAACTGTTTCGTATCACATTTTGTTTTCGAATTATCAGCAAAAACTTGATTTTTTCAAATTTTGAGTTGTTGTGGTTTTTGAGATTTTGTGCTTAACTTCCTTATTTCCAATGCAAACTATAGTTTCATTATCTTATTGAACGATAACAAAATTTTGTTCACAGATATTTGAAACATATTAGATTAATTTTGCGAAATTGAAGAAAAAATTTAAACTAATATAAAATAAACTGAATGAATTAATGATACGGAAGTTTCGCTAATCTCTTGGTGGTGAAAGATTATGTTAAAAACAATAAATTTAAATTAACATTCTTAAGCTTCACTAAATATTTTCAAAAACTCTACATATGTTTCGAAATATATTCAGTAACATAGTATCCTCTTGATGCGTTAACCACCCGAAACACATGTAGTTTTTTGATATATGAAGTGACACTTAAGCCAAGTGTGTTAATTTCAATTTATTGTGAATACAATATTTCAGAAGCCCACCATGAATAAATAAAAGCACAGTTTGTTCAGCAAGCCGATGTTGAATCTTCTGTTTTCCATCAAAATCACAATTACTTATCATCAATAGCTTAACATTGAAATAATTTCATTTTTAATAGGTAGTTTAAATCTCGAATTGAAACTAACTTCAATTGTTAAACATATTTCAAAAGAAATATTCCTACATTCAATAATAACTGATAAAAACGTAATACTGAAGTTTCAGACTGCTCAATCATAAATCCCCTCTCCCTTTCAATGTTTTTACTAGATGATTTTGGATTTGCATTATAATTAGCTATAGCGTTAAGTACTTCATTGTTCCTGTTTTATTCATCATTAGCTTTGATTCTGGGTTTATAAAAGCAACCAAAGTTGCCTAAGGTATCATGCATACGTAAAAAAAAATTTTAGTGACGACTTTCTGAAAATCTCTCAGAATAAAAATATAGAGCTGCATCTCCATCTTTGCCAGATTAAAAAAAATAGCATTTTAATTTGTGAAACTTGTGAAAGATCCATTTTCATATTTTTCGAAACAAAATACATATACTATTGAAGTTGTCGATTAAAGTTTGAATCGATATTGATTCATCTGTATTCATAAGGATTGGTTATTAACCATAATGGTTATAGAGTTAAGTTACTCTTAATCTACTGATAATGAAGAAATTGAGATTTCAATTGAAAACAAAGATTTTATGTTGGCCTAATTGACAAAACCGATACTTTGAATCTAAAATAGAAGAGATAAAATCTCAACACCATAAAAGCTGAAGAAAATGTTATACCACCAACAAATTTTGCTTGCAAGAGTGCCTCTATAACGTGAGAATAATTTTAATAACCAAACTATAATTTAATAAAATAGAATAATTCAAATAAACAAACAAGTTACTGATATAAAAGAAAATCGAAAAAAAAACAATTCTTGCTGATAATTCGAAAAAATATATATAAATAACTATTGATTTGATCAATCGTTTGAGCTCGAAAAAAGAGGACAACACTAATATCAGATTTTTTTTAGCTATACGGATTTAGGCTGTACAACGTAAGGCTATCTATAACCGATTATCCTGTACAGTACTCTTGTATTTTCGCTTATTTCACTGGAAACGTGCTCTAGAGTGAATTGTTCAAATGAAGAAAGAAAAACAACCAAATTCAAAATAATTTTTAATACCTATGTATTTGATGAAATTAATACATAATATCGTCGGTTAACTTTGTCTGACGTTTTTTGCTTTGTCAGTGCTTGTT